>LGRX02002725.1:0-18651 GCA_001247695.2 Cymbomonas tetramitiformis | reverse complement strand
TACTTGTGCGCGAAACGCGCAATTTATTTCTAAGGCAGATGTTTTGGGTTTGGGTTCGAACGTGACACCCAAACCCAAAGATGCCGAACAGCCGAGGGCTTCCTGTGCGTCCTAGAGCACGAAACTTGGCACACATACTGCCAAGATACATATCTTTGAGTTACCAGAAGCTCAAGGCTTCAAGTTACTTGTGCGCGAAACGCGCAATTTATTTCTAAGGCAGATGTTTTGGGTTTGGGTTCGAACGTGACACCCAAACCCAAAGATGCCGAACAGCCGAGGGCTTCCTGTGCGTCCTAGAGCACGAAACTTGGCACACATACTGCCAAGATACATATCTTTGAGTTACCAGAAGCTCAAGGCTTCAAGTTACTTGTGCGCGAAACGCGCAATTTATTTCTAAGGCAGATGTTTTGGGTTTGGGTTCGAACGTGACACCCAAACCCAAAGATGCCAAACAGCCGAGGGCTTCCCGTGCGTCCTAACGCACGAAACTTGGCACACATACTGCCATGGTACATATCTTTGGGTTACTTGAAGCTCAAGGCTTCAAGTTACTTGTGCGCGAAACGCGCAATTTATTTCTAAGGCAGATGCTTTGGGTTTGGGTTCGAACGTGGCACCCAAACCCAAAGATGCCAAACAGCCGAGGGCTTCCCGTGCGTCCTAGAGCACGAAACTTGGCACACATACTGCCAAGATACATATCTTTGAGTTACTTGAAGCTCAAGGCTTCAAGTTACTTGTGCGCGAAACGCGCAATTTATTTCTAAGGCAGATGTTTTGGGTTTGGGTTCGAACGTGACACCCAAACCCAAAGATGGCAAACAGCCGAGGGCTTCCCGTGCGTCCTAG
The DNA here is from genome assembly GCA_001247695.2 of Cymbomonas tetramitiformis. Classification (NCBI taxonomy): domain Eukaryota; kingdom Viridiplantae; phylum Chlorophyta; class Pyramimonadophyceae; order Pyramimonadales; family Pyramimonadaceae; genus Cymbomonas; species Cymbomonas tetramitiformis. The sequence continues at coordinate 17,796 of LGRX02002725.1, read as the reverse complement.
AGCACGAAACTTGGCACACATACTGCCAAGATACATATCTTTGGGTTATTTGAAGCTCAAGGCTTCAAGTTACTTGTGCGCGAAACGCGCAATTTATTTCTAAGGCAGATGTTTTGGGTTTGGGTTCGAACGTGACACCCAAACCCAAAGATGCCAAACAGCCGAGGGCTTCCCGTGCGTCCTAGAGCACGAAACTTGGCACACATACTGCCAAGATACATATCTTTGAGTTACTTGAAGCTCAAGGCTTCAAGTTACTTGTGCGCGAAACGCGCAATTTATTTCTAAGGCAGATGCTTTGGGTTTGGGTTCGAACGTGACACCCAAACCCAAAGATGGCAAACAGCCGAGGGCTTCCCGTGCGTCCTAGAGCACGAAACTTGGCACACATACTGCCAAGATACATATCTTTGGGTTACTTGAAGCTCAAGGCTTCAAGTTACTTGTGCGCGAAACGCGCAATTTATTTCTAAGGCAGATGTTTTGGGTTTGGGTTCGAACGTGACACCCAAACCCAAAGATGGCAAACAGCCGAGGGCTTCCCGTGCGTCCTAGAGCACGAAACTTGGCACACATACTGCCATGGTACATATCTTTGAGTTACTTGAAGCTCAAGGCTTCAAGTTACTTGTGCGCGAAACGCGCAATTTATTTCTAAGGCAGATGTTTTGGGTTTGGGTTCGAACGTGACACCCAAACCCAAAGATGCCAAACAGCCGAGGGCTTCCCGTGCGTCCTAGAGCACGAAACTTGGCACACATACTGCCAAGATACATATCTTTGAGTAACTTGAAGCTCAAGGCTTCAAGTTACTTACTTTTTTTCAAGCAGAACACGCCGTGAGTGTCTATTGTGGCAAAGATGGCAAATAATAAAAGTCATATATCCCTGTTATTCACGGCCGTGAATCTTTCCGAATGGAACCAAAAACCGTTCGATTAAAATCGAACGGTTTTTGGCCCCATTCGGACATATGGACATCACGGCAAGACAACTCTTCAGTGTAATATTTCGCATGGCATGGCGATAGCTCAACAGGTACAGTACAGCGTCATGGATGCATGCACCGGTAATAGCCGGATGACATCAAGAAAACTTAATCTAAAATCAACATGAAAATGGGCTAATCTAAAATCTGAAAGAAATAATCTAAATTAAATAGCCTACCCCCCCAGCGCGGTTTTTGGCTAAGGGGGGCTTCGCCTCCCTAAGATCCTTTCGTGAATGTTATCCACTCTGCGAGGTGATCACAGTGGACAAGGAGGAACGCTGGCAACCTACTTACGCAGTGGAAGTTCACCAGTGGGAGTTCAAGCATTATGAGCGAGGATACTTTGATGTGATCTGGGCTAGTCCTCCTTGTACATAATACAGTCAGGCTAAAACTACTGGAGTAAGACAATGTGAGGCAGGCGGATGCGTGTGTTCGACGCACGCTGCAAATCATTGACTTCCTTAAGCCTCACCACTGGTTTCTGGAAAATCCAATGGGACGTTTTCCCTTTGCTCTGAGGTTCAGACAAGTAGTACGCTCTTTATCACCTCCATTGTTCTGTTCTTACTGTATGTATGGCACCAGTTATAGGAAGGCTACCAGTATCTGAACTTCCACGCCACCTCCTTCACCTTTGTTACACTCTACCGCTGAGACGCCGTGTATCCACCGCAAGGTTCTGGGAGTTCATCCCGAGACTGCTCAGCTGGGTCCTCAACAAGGAGCTGGAATCCTTACTGCTGTTTATCCACGACCAGCAGCTCTACTCCATCACCTTTTTGGTCATCTTTTTCCTAAGCATGCCATGCATCTTTCGCATACCACGCATACTGATACTCTGTCTTAGCAATGGTATTCTTATCGCAGGAACAACAAGCCTCGCGACGACTCTAATAGCTAAGAGGGGAGGAGTTGTGACAGGAGACCAAGCGAGAAACTCCGATATGAACCGCTTGCAAGTTGTGATCACTTCCAATGGAGCAGCGATGTGGAGTAACGAGCCTCCGTTCACTTCAGAACCTCTGACAACAATGTATGGTGATCCTGAAGTACAGTCTCAATGATCTTGGCAGTACATCATTGTCAGGCCTGATGGAAGTCTGGTTCGCTGGGAGCGTATTCGAGGTGCTGGATGGTTCCTCGATGACGCCACGAAGGCGAAAGAGTTTGTCGCGCCCTTCGCCTGTGATGATTATAACGATCTGGATAATCATAGGCTTCCCTGCTATGGACGCAAGTATGGTTGCGTGCCCCCTGGACAAAGGCGGGCATTTCGTCACAGTGATAGTGACGACCCGAATGGTCGAGACAACCGTGGAGATCGTAAGAAGACTGCTGTTGGCACGACCTCTTCCCGGGAGCTCACTGAACTCAGTGATAACGATGCTACTGATGGGTCTACTGACGTGGATGATGAAGAAGAGCCCTTCGATATCAAGTCTGCAACTGCCGTTACTGATAGAAACGTGAGGAGATGAAGAAGAAAGGGATGCACGTTGTATATTATCAGAAGAGATTTATATGGGTGCCCATTTCGTACAAGTCTCCGCTCATTTCCGTACAGCAGGCTTCTGGATTGGCTGGCCCTTCAGCCACCTCGGGCAGTCTTGATGATATTATCTCTGCAATGGTGAAGAAGAGGAATCTCCAGGATTGTCGTGATGAAGACAATGATGCTGATGACGAGGATGATGATGTAGCACCTCGTAGAAAAATGATACCAAAAGAATGAGCTCTATCTGATTGGCCATCAAGGGGCCAAGTAGATTTATAGTCTTGCAAAAGAGTGAATCTAGCCTGCCTGCAGTTGATGGTGCAGTGAATGCGGGTGCAGCGAATGACGATGTGTCAGCTTGTGATTGAGGAAATAACTGTTCTGCTAAGATGCCATCTAGAGCTGTACAGTGAGTTGAGATCCAAGTATTTAGTCCTGGAATTTCAGGAGAACAGGCATTCAAGTTTGGAAAATAATTGTATGGATATGCTGTCCTAAAAGTCAGTTAAGATATGGGTTAATCTTTCCTGCCCTAAAGATATTGTATTAAGTTACCGTAGCTTTGTACTTCAAGCTTAGCTTATATAGCCCCGGTTCTTTAAGAATGCAGTGTACTAAAGTCATTTGCCTATGCGCGGACTACCATTAGATCATTTGCCTACGCGCAAACTAAAATAAAGCCTAAAATTATGCAGCATAGTTTATACTTCAAATAATCACATGAAAAATAAGGAGTGTACAACCACATTATTGGGAGTAAATTCCGTTATCTTGCAAATTTAAGTTACATGAATACATCATTCAAAGTATACTCATGTTCCTAAATCATTTTCTAAACCATCAACTCGACAAATACCTCCATCGTTTTGGCACTCTTTTATGTGGAAGCATGAACCTTACACTTTATGTCAGGCTCTAAACTCCTGGAGGATATGCTTCCAGCAGAAATTTGATCAACACATATAATCACAGCTGATAGTACTGAAGATTATACCAAAGTATATCCAAGATATAAAACATACCATAGACAGAGGCGCTATTATGTCATGCATGTTGTGGGAAGGGCAAGGGCGAACATTGCTGCTCACTGTGCTTTCCCTCGGTGAGCAATATACTTGAGTGAGCGCGCTGCTAGGCTCGAACTTGAAGCCTCCCCCCTTCTCAATCCCAATACTTTATGAGGCCATCCCAGCTGCACGTGGCAATTTTACTCTGCTCAAGTGGATGCCACTCACAGCCAATGCAAACCTGGTCGTGTGCCTTGAAACTCCTGCGAACCACAAGACAGTATTGAGAATATGCAGAGACAAGACGTAAAATAAATCCTGCAAAAACCACAGTGGCGAGAACCAGCCTGCATAACTAGGTTTCAGAATATTACCAACACTTTGGGGAAGTAGCGATATCATGGCAAAAAAGAAGCGAGAGGTGGGTGTCATAACAAGCGGTAGGTCAAGCCGTCATCCGAAAGTTCACACCTGAACACCTTGTGCGACTTCCAATCCCAAAACCACATCTTCCCCTCGGAATCTCCAGATATAACAAAACGGCCGTCCGGAGAAAAGTTCACCTGCAGAAAAGAAGTAAACAGGTGTTGTTATGGTTGCATGTATGTGTCTAACTGCTTTCTCCACTCAAATGTACATATAGAACTACCAGTTTTAGGCTTTTTGCTGTTTTCCAAGCACAAGAAAGAATTGGCCACACCTGGCAGGCATAGCCAGCATTAAGATGGCCAGCAAACCGCTTCTTACGGTTTATCCTGAAACGTTCCTTGGTGCTGTACGTTACAATTTGGTTGTCAAGCGATTGTGCAACGAACCAGTTACCTGTAAAACAGCCCCAAAGGATTCCCTCATCCTCCCTATACAAGTGTTTTGAAACGAACACGTGCTCTTTGTTATGGGAGACGATGAGAACAGCCTTGGTCCTCCCTGTGCAAGTGCTTTAAAAGAACGCGTGTTCTAAACTGGATGCCGAGAACCGCCTTGGTCCTCTTGCCCACAGGAAGCTGGCACAAGTCTCTTGAATATATCGCAACCGTGCATCGTGAAGGGAAAAATGGGAAACAACTTTCAAGGCCGTCTGCACGATCTATCATCGTCTGCAACTTTGTGGGTAGGGGAAACGAAGAGATGAGTCGGCAAGCACCAAGCGTCTGTTCGCATCGTTTTCCCACGACAAGGTGAAAGGAATTCTTACCATTCGGATGCATAGCAATAGAAGGCATAGAGTGCATGCCGGGATCAGCGATGTACTTGATGACGACCGGAACTCCGTATTCCCTGCCAAGGTCTCGAGGCTCTTTCGTAAGGCTTGCTCACGAACGATTCGTTTCGCAACTATGACCTGATTCTCAACAGCTAGATGAACATAGCCATCCAACCCTGCCTAGATCTGGAAGTGATCGAATCGAAGCCTACTATGATCCTACAGGAACGCTGGTATGCATTGAGCCAAGTATAGCCAGTCCGGCTTTCACTGTAGAGGCATGATACGTGCTGAAACTGACGGAGCTGCTCCAGCGCGGGAAGCGACATCCAGAGAGTGGGTTGAAAACGAAGTAGCAATATGCAGTGGGATACTATTGCAAACTCGCTTGACACTAAACGACTGGGAGGCTGATTGCTGCGACTCTTCAGTGAACACGAAACAGGTGTGAACATGCCACTACAAGAAGAACTATGTATGATAAAACTAAAGACCCTGGCTGACGTGAAGCCTAAACTGTTCCGGAATTCAGTTTGTCTGAAAGCTGCCCGAGTGGAAGCAGGCCATCAAGGGGGCCCTCACCAGACACGGATTGTCTTGTCATCACTGGTGGTGATGAATCTGCGATTCTCGTCACAGAAAGTGATTGTATTCACCGCACCCAAGTGCTGATCATACTCTTGTGTCATATCCGACGTGTTCAAGTCAAACTGTACGATCTTCTTGTCGCTGAAACCCGCCTGCAAAACGCGCCATCCTCATTAGCGAAATCCATGAACGGCTCCAGTGCATGTTGTTAACTTGGGAGCTTGCTCAGGAATAGGAGGAGGATACTTACTAGCAGGACGTTTTGCTTATCTTCGTCAGGGTGGAACTTCACGACGAAAGGAGTCTTCCCTGTAGAGATTGTGTTAATAACCTGTTTAAACAAATGCAGACGGTTAACCCAACGAATCCCAGGAACCTGCGGCATAAGGGCAAAGCATCACCGGCCAATCAGCAGCGGGACAAGACATATACATATACATATATATATAAATATATATACAACCTGGCCTGTCTCGGTATCCCACAACTTGATATTCTTGTCCCAACTTGCGGTCAAAAAGCGCGAGCCGTCGTTGTTGAAGGTGATGTCCCGAATAGCCTTATGGCATACCCGACAAAAAGTGAGTCAGTAAGTCGTGACATCTCACACAGTAAGTATCCTACAGAAAACTGGGAGCTCACGGACACAGAGGATCAGCGGATCCCACTTCTGAGTCGCTGGACTCCGCGTCCCACTAAAGCTTTGCAATCGACTTCCTTTCAAAAGAAAAAAAACGGTTAATAGATTCGACGAATACGCGAGTCGGCCCTGTCAAGAATCAGCGAAACTAGGACACGATGAGGATAGCCTTGTACAGAACCGGCGGAGTTTAGACGCCCCACCGGAACAGCCGCCTCGCACGATGTCCAAGTTTACAGAAGAGGGCACTCATTGAACAGTCTTCCAACGGACTGTCCTCACCTTGGAGTGGCCGAGGTAAGTTCGCATGCATTTACCACTATTATGCACATCCCAAATCTGTTCCAAAAACCTCTCGCACATAATAAGTGTTAGAGAATAACAAACCTCCTTTCCCGCACACAATAAGTCATATAGAAGCAAAATTGGGAGCATAGCAAGAGACAATACCTCTTCCTGCCATCTTCCCTTGTGGGTCATACCTTTTCAATAGAAACGCCCTCAGGGTCCGGTGCCTACCTTGACTTTGGAATCCATACTGGCAGAAAGAAGTAGATGGCCATACTTGGGGAAGAAGCGAATTGCAGAAACGCCCTTGGTATGTCCGCTCCTGATCAGAACGGTCAAACGAAGCCACCGCACCCAATATGACAGGAAGCTCGGCAGTCAAGTGAAAAGAAGTTGAAGACCACTAGATAGTTCCTCAGCGACTCGACATGACGCGCGAGCTGTGTCGCAGTACTAACTTGTCGAGTTCACTTAGAGCTCGAGGAGAGTTACCGAGTTCGTCAGCCTGACGCTCGAGTCAAAACACATAGGTAACCGTAATAACCGTATTTCACAAGCAGGAACTACTGCGGACACAACAGTATAAGTTTTGGAAGGCAAGGCTCACCAAGTGTGAATCCATTTCTTGGGGATAAACGTGTGATCGTTCTCCTTCTTGTGTTCCTTGGGAGGGAGCATCCAGGACTGTCCAGCATAATCCTTCTCCGACTGCACGGCCGTGGCAGCATCGGAATCACCACCTTGAACCAGCGAGGGTCACCCACAGCAGAGGAAAAACTTCGAGCACCTTGGAAAAGGAAGGAGAGAGAGACAGAGAGAGAGCAGATCCTGTAGCACGCAGAGAGGCGAAACCTACTTTTCCGTGGAAGAAGGACTTGTCCGTCCTTTCCTCTTCTTCCTTGTCTTCGCGGTATCCCTGTCAAGGCCATCTCAAAGAAGTTGAAGTACACTGATGGAACAAAGCAAAACAGCCAGAAGCGGAGGGAGCCGAAGCTTCAGAGCTCAAGGAGGGCTGCTCCCTGAGAGGTCAATACAGCTATGTGGCCTCAGCGCTTAAAATCCAGAGGGCCAAAAACAAGAATAGCGAGGATTGGGCGTACCCGCTTCGCCTTCCTCTTCTCCTTCGCATACTCCATATACTCCTTTTGCTCTTCTGTCAGTTGATCAGGATCAAGTGGCTTTACCTCCACCCTTCCGGCCCAGGGGCTCTTCTTATTGTTTGAAATCCACTGCAGTTATCCCGACCAAGAGAAGATAATATATCAGAAACCTGCTCGGAGGCTCAACCGTCGCGTATAAAGATGCAATACTACGCAAGCACTTACGAGCAAGAACGCCGTGCTTCAATCGAAGCAGAACAACAGTAAAGATACAGTATGTGTTCAGCATATGGCTAAAGTCGCCATCCAGCCTGTTTGAACCACTACGCTACAACTGAATGATGTATTGATGCACCAGCAGTCAACGAAGCTCTTGAGCTTTCCACGAGAAAGAAATCCGAATCCCCAACGGCAATAAAGGTCAAGCGAATTGTTGAATTCTGACCATTACCACAAAGTGAAGAAAAACGGATCGGTAATTACCATCTCGGAAGAAGGATTGTTTGTTTCTTTCCCGAAAAGTTCATCATCTTCCTCGTTCTCTTCAGGAGCTGCGTGGGCTTCCTCAGCGCCCTCCTCGGCAGCATCGGTTTTTGCAGGACGCTTTCGTTTGCGGTCGGGCACATCATACACCGTGCAGCCTGCAAGGCAGGGGACGCGCGTGGCATGTTTCAGCTTCATCAAGAAGGGGGCAGAAGTTTCAACGAACACACGATTTTGCGTGTTAATCAAGAAACTGGGTGTTCTTTTTCCGTTACACGTTGCCACACAGCTGCCAGTAGTTATCAAACAATTCGACCAGAAAACACGAATAAGAATAGCATTGAACGTTGAAACTACCCCTGCACTTATATTTCATAACCTGTAGAATGGAGAGGGCAAAACGTGCAAGCTTGTATTTAGGCACATCCTGACTAACCCCAGGGCTTCTTCAGCCTAAACAATTAAAAGCGGGATGCGACAGTATTAAAGATACGTTCGTGATCGTGATCATACCTTCATGCTCTTCTAGGCGGCCCTGTGAGCCAACGAGGCCTTGCCCAGAGGGCTCAGCTGCATATCCGTAGTTATGAAATGTATTGTACTGTTCGTCGAACGAAAAACTGTGAATGTGAGAGTCCTGCACAGCGAAACCATAGCACGCCGACTGCATTTCAATTGCTTTCCCAAATTATATCGAACAGTAAAACATACTGAACAAACAGACTGTCCACACTCAAAGTTTGTTCTCGAGTATCCACGATAGAATGTGCAGAGTACAAAAGGACACTGACGAACCTCTACAAAACCTTGCTTATGATTCTTCAAACCGTCAGCCAGGCCGTCCTTGTTGAATGGATGCTCCGGCCCAGCCACGGGGGCATACATGTTTTCATATCGCGGGTTATAAAATACCTTGCGGGAATTTGGATCTGCAAGAAGAGCAAACGACGAGCTCAACGTCAGCAGTGTTTCTTTTATCTTAAAAAAACTCAGTGAACTGTATGCACAGAGCTGAACGAAAAAAGCCCTTTTTACCTATGTACTGAAAAGTCTTCTCTGTGGCAACAACCAGAGCCTTCCCTTCATCCTTGACGAGGGTGAGTCCAGTGGTGTCTACGTGTGGAGCGACCTCGACCGCTGGCAGCGGCTGGATGGATTGCGCTTCGTCATCTTCGTCACTGTATTGCGCTAAGAGATCCATGCTAACGAGCAGAGCGTTGACCCGATACCAGGCGTTGTGACAAACGGATTCTAGCAGGCGAGGGCGGGGGAGACACTGTGCAGCAGTAAGGAACGATCCGACACTAGTATGCCACAACTGTTTTATTCTGCGCGAGATTTTGGCTTAGACTTGTCCGTTATTGAACTGTGAAAGTATACAATGTTCCCCTTGCGGCCTTTCTCCCCCGAAGTATTCGAGTTCGAAGTTGTAAACCCTACACTTAGACGAGTGAGGGTCGCCGTCTGTGTGCTCGCTCGCGCCTGTGTTTTTTGGAGAACATTCCAGCTCAAACTCAAATTCCTCTCGTCTCACGTCTACCGTCTGCGTCTGTCGCTGTCGTGTGACACTCGAAACTGGAAGGTTAATTTTCTGGTGACTATGACTGGTCAGCGGAAGGGTGACTGGCATGGCATATGGCATGGCATTGGCGTGGCATGGCATGGCATGGCATGGCATGGCATGACATTTGGAATGTCATGGCATGGCATCAGGCATGGCATCAGGCAACAGGCATCTGGCATGGCATCAGGCATGGCGATGGCGTTACGATTAGGCATGGCATCAGGCATGGCATCAGCGGCATCGGGCATGCCGATCATGGCATCATCACGGGGAGCCCAATCTTGCCCCCCCCACTGTAAGGGGGGGGGACAGTGGGCCTCCTGTCTGTCACCCCTCAGCCTGAGATGTCACAAGTGTCCGTTGTCACAGTTGTCAGTGTGCTATAAAACACTCACCTAAGTATTTTATATCATCTTAGTATCCGAGAACACCCGCCCCTGCGAGACTGTTCTGCTCCTCAGCACCCGACATATATATATCCTTATATATATATTTCTTGTTTCTTGTCAGGTTATCGGCCACCACTTGTGGGTGTTCGTTGATTACTTTTGATCCTTGGAGGGCAACCGAAACTCCTTGAAATCCCGGCCACCGTTGAGGATCGCGGCCGCGACAAATTTTTATCACCAAACCGTAAGCAACTTGGGCTACAGTTGTGCCCTATTGCTTTTACGCATTTTCGACCATTCCCGACTACGTGCTTCCAGCTATGGTGTCGAACCGCCGAAGCCCTCGACCTGTGGTGGAGTCCATCCGCTCCGCGCGTGCCGCCGCGGCTGCATCTCGGCACCCCTGCAGGTTCCGCACTCCCTGGCTCTGCTGTCAGGGTCATGACCGATGACATATGTGTCATACATGTCATACGTGTCATACCTGTCAGACATGTCATACCATGTCATGTCATGTCGAGTCGTGTCATATATTATTATGACAGTCGTCAGTACGGTCGACCATGACTGTGCATGTCGCCAGATGATAATGTCACATCATCTGTCATTATTCAAGGAAAGACTTGAATGACCCTGTCATCGAGAGTTCGTACGTCGAACTCGAAGATGGCAAAGCAAGATACATCTTGAAGTAACAATCAAGAACCATCTTTGCTTTAAGCATGTGCGGAACACGCATGCACAGTATGAACGAACTATTCGTTATCACAATACTGGTCGTTCAACCTACGTCTCGGGTTCACAACCCAATGGCGGTACCATCTATGATGATGGGAGACGTAAGGTATAAGATGAGGAAGCGTTGGGCTTTAGCAGATCTTCACTCAGAGACTGCACTCATCACCTGCTGGAATCTGTATAGGCAGCCCTGACTGGGAGTCCCGGTGCAGGCCCCTATGACAGACCCCTAGGACCAACACTGGACTGCTGACTGATCTATAGGTTCGTGCTGTGACACACGCTGTGTCACAGGTAGGCTAGTTTCCGAGACCGTTGCGAGACCGTTCCGGGTATATCTAGCTTAGGGTTTATTTATCTTGACACAGTTTATCCACAGAGTTCGGGACCCTCTGATATCTAGTGAACTAGGATATTCCGGTAGGTTATGGGCCCACCACGCTTCCACTGCGGTAGGTGCAAGAAGGCGGGAAAAGGTGAGGCGTATCACTTTTACCGCGACTGCCCGTTGGGCGGGCGCCAACACCCGCCCACTTCTGCCGCGGCATTTTGCATTCCCATCGACGAGGAGGACGCAGAGGGGGTGCACGCGCTCGCCATGTGTGCAGTGTTCCAGCAGGCGGCGGATGACGGGGCGGAGTCCTTCGCGCGTGCGGCAGCCGCGTACGGGCCGCCCGCGGTGCTTTGTGCGGGAGCGGTGGGCGGCATTGACGTGTCCGCCTACGGCTTCACCGTGGAGCAGCAGCCGGCTTCCGAGGGAGATGACGTTCTCCGCCGGCTCGACGATCTTGCCGCGGAGGTTCACTCCGCGGCCAACCCGCAGGTGCATTACACCCACGCATCTTTCCCGCCTCCTGCCGGCATCGGGCAGGGGGCTGCGGCTCTGGTGTGCGGACCCGCCGCAGCGGTGGCCACACCGGAGGAGCAGGTTCCGGCAGGTGGTGCGGCGGCATCGGCATCCGCCGTGCCGGCCCCTGCTATGCCTGTCTCGCAGGGAAAGGGTGTGAAGCCCGCGCCACTTCAATCGGCGCGGGTGACCACCACAGCGGACGCGGACGGTGAGTTCGCTGGGTTCGTTCAGACCGTGAACCACGCCGCCATCGGACAGGTTGATCTCACGGGCTACGACACGGACGATTACGAGGACCTCACCGACGGCAGCTTCGTTGTGAAGCCGCGTGCTTCAACAATCTCGGCGAGTCACTCGTCGACGCCCGCAGCCCGAGCACCTCACTCTGGTGGTGCCCTGGGGGATTGGCATGACGGTGCTCCCCGCGGCCGCGGCTGCGGAAAGCCTCCGTGGGGCTTCCCCGCCCACGCGGGCTTGTGGGGGATGCCCTTCCTTCTTTCCTTCATTCTCTTGATTTCTGTCATGGGAGTGGGAGCTGCCACCTATACGGTGGCCAACGACATCGACCCTGTGCAGGTATCGGGTCGGGCTGCGTCGCAGCCTGTGCTGTGCAGGGGAGAGGAGGCGCCGCTTGTCACGGTGCCGTGTGCTATTCCGCCTCGTCTCCACCGGCGGGTACAGAGGCGGCAGGGCCTCTATATGGCTCCGGTTCCGTGGCATCCCGGGCCGCCGCCGCCTGCCATGTTATTTGAGGGCGGTCCTCCGTTGTCGCCGGCATCGTCGTCGGATGACGAGGCCCCACCGTCGGGCAGCACTTGGCAGCACCCCGGTGCGGTGCAGCCTCCCGTGATCGACGAATCAGCAAATCCGACTCCGTCAAATTCTCTGGCGAATGATTTTCCAGTGACCGACACCTTACACTTTGGCCGCCCTGTATTGCTCCGCCGTGCTACGGCGGGCTACTACGGTGGTCGATGTGGTGAAGGTGTTCCTCTGAGCTTTGACCCCGAGTAATTATGCTTCTGGTTCTGGCAGTACACCACTTTCATGGTGGTGTGCTGAGATCTACTTTGACCTCAACACGGTCTTCAATTTGGTTTATGATTTTACTTTGACACCTTTGAACTCTTCAATCTGACTTACTGGCACAGAGCTTTTCAGTAGTTTAGCAAGACTTGCATTGCCTGTATGTTTCTGCTCTTGTGCCGGCTAGGGGGTTTCAATTTGTGTATCAGAATTGCACAGTTGAATTAGCAGTTAGGTTTGTCACCCTAGCTCCTGCCCTAACTTATCTCGACATTCTGACTCTCCTAGCCAGTCACCACCCACAGTGTTGGGGTGGTGTGCTGGAATCTGTATAGGCAGCCCTGACTGGGAGTCCCGGTGCAGGCCCCTATGACAGACCCCTAGGACCAACACTGGACTGCTGACTGATCTATAGGTTCGTGCCGTGACACACGCTGTGTCACAGGTAGGCTAGTTTCCGAGACCGTTGCGAGACCGTTCCGGGTATATCTAGCTTAGGGTTTATTTATCTTGACACAGTTTATCCACAGAGTTCGGGACCCTCTGATATCTAGTGAACTAGGATATTCCGGTATCACCCGCTATATCTTACACTTGTGTTGCCGTCCAACAACGCAGTGTTAACTTGTATATTGTATAATATATTCACGGCTTGTTTATCTAGCCGTATCATATGGTATTCTAAAACTCGTCAAGGCACGATAAGAGAACTCAAGTGAGTGCAGCGTCAGACATAATATATATCGTATTGTTCGCAGGTTGCAGGCTCGCGCATAAAGGCGACAACGCTCATATTGAATATCTGCACAGCGAATAGTAATATCTGCACGCTCGAATATCGACAGCACACAGATTGTGCGAGGATTTTTCATCGCGAACATATTCGCAGCTGACAGCATCCGCAGAGAAATCGTCTTAATTCTATAAGCGACAAGGTGTGCGCACAGTGTACGGAACGCATACATATGATGTCAAAATTCGCAGGGTTGTCACTGTATGCGAGATGCAGATGCGCGAACGAAAAATGATCGTCAGTGCATATGATTTACATCAACTGCGACCGGACGCACGAAATTTCGTTTAACAACGCGCTCGCATTCATTCATGCGACGTACATCAGCAACAATGATATACTTTGTGAAATAATTGGCAACATCGATTTTCGCAAATGATCTATTCGAACCGTCCACAATAATCTGCTCGTATGATGATTTTTAGCTCGTCAGCGCGATTTGCACTTGTCATGATTTCATCTGATGCAATGAACGCACGTTTTTAGGGCGCATGATTCCTAACGCGTCTTTATGCAGCGAGACATACAAATGTGTACGCGCGTCAATATCCTCTGCAGAATGATTGTATACTTGCAGGGATACTGCTGTGGACGCATGATCACCATACTGCTGTGGACGCATGATCACCATACTGCTGTGGACGCATGATCACTATACTGCTGTGAATGTATGATCACCATACTGCAGCAATTCACACTATGTCCTGATGACTGCATCGATATTTCTAATCATCCGCATTTCATACTTATCTGAAGTATAGTGTGCAAAATGTTTATTTGAGCACACACTAACTTACAGCATATATTACCTGCAGCATCTGAGTATATGTATATCTTATACTGAATGACTGCCACACTGTAAGTTGTGCATGCATTATGATAACAGATGTTCTATATGATCCAACTTGATCACGTTAACAGTTGGAATAGATGGCATCAAATCACAATACATTAGATGTGCACAAAAGCATTCATTTGCAGTGCATGCTAACTATATTCGAACCCATACAGTATAAGGTGCCTGTTCAGTAATCTTAACACAGTAATTAGCTCAATATGACCCGGTGGAGTCGAGATACTCCTCGGACCACATATTGTTCTATTGTGGATTACTGAAAGGATGCTCACCGGAACTGTATGTGAAATAGATCCTGCAACTCATTTTGTAAATGAGATTATCTTGGAATTACAATAACTCCTAAACTTAATATATCATGCTAGATGTATTCAGTGCATGGTATACTGATAATCCTGCATGATGAACTGTCTGGAAATATTGTAATGTCCAGAAGTTATCTTACTGCAAAGTATGTAAAAGTGAGCACACACACACACACACACACTGACAAAAAAGTGCTAATCAATAAGCACTATACATGCACACACACTGCATTATTGTATGTATTGATATTCACTGATTCGTAGTGAATTGATCAACTTAAATATCTATCATATATATGATAATGTAGATACCACTTTACAAACACATGTGCGTGTAAAGTGTCAGTGATTGCGATAGATATGGGAACAGATAAACCAACATGCTGTAGGGCTGGATGGAGTTATCTCCAGACCCGAAGGCAAGATACTGCGCCCATGCAACAGCTGGTAACTGTTGGGCGCAGTCCACTCGTCATTCCACATATCATCGCTGGAGCAACAACAACTACTACATTGCATAATGACAATTGATTCAGATTTGATCAGTTTAAATGCATGTAACTCTCAGATCAGTAACTATACGACATCTGATAATAGTTGTTGAGGACAAGCACACACACACAAATGTGTTGTGTCAAACTGCTGTGATTATATCAAGCAATGTCCAGATATGTTTTAAATAAGAAATATCATTTTGATAAATCTTAGAGCACAGACCTATGCTCAAAACATATCATAGATTGACAAATATCACTAAAGTGGATGTTCCGCTTAAGTTGATAACTCTATATATCATCAGAAAGTACATTTACTGCCATGGGTTTAAATCAGTAAAACCCAGAAATGCGGTCAACCTTAGATGTTGATATACAGCATAATTCACTTATTTGCCATGAAATTTGTCATGTGCAAAAGTAAAGTTTATTGCAGTGATTATTCTGTACTTTACATTCCACACACACAGAGATATGCACATATATATATATATTTAATATCTATGTCTTCGAAGACAATGACTGTCTTCGAAGACATGTCATACTGTCTTCACATGTCATACGGTCTTTGGAAATCCGATCGAGATTTTCTGCATTCATTCTTGGTAAAAAACTTTGCGTGTCCAACCTACTCAACGAACACTTCCAACGAAGTCTGACTGTTATAACGCTGCAAAAAGAAAAGGAGGGGCTGCCGCATCAATTTTTTCTGTAAGACATGCATATTTATGGCTCTGAGAATTGGTGAGATGTGGGATGGCGTGGAGGTTGAGATAACTGCGGGATTATGCCGTGGGTTTGTTTGTTTTGCCAGCGCCGGCTAGTTCTCACCTCCGCGAGAAAAAGCAAATATGATTTTTAAAGGGCTTAGAACGGTTGCAAGTTTTTTCAGACGTTTATTTACGAGTTTTTTAAGGATCGTATGTTTTCCGATTTCTCCCTTGCGGCAAAACGTAAAGGGACGAAAGTCGTTTTTCGTCAGCAGTCGAATTATCGCTGATTGACCTGGTTTCGGTTTCAAGCGTTTACGGCGGCTAGGCACTACTAAACCTCTGATGCGCCCGGAATCTTGTGAAAATATTATATTGGAACACTTTTATTTTTGTCGCAGGCATATCTGCGAGGCTACGAAGACGTTTTTCGACCGGGCAGCCTATTTCTTCAACTTTCGGGTCTGGTGACAGCATGAGCCTCATACGAAAGGATTTCGCCTCTTTTCGAGGTGAGTACACTTTCACATCCTTTAACCTAACATGAGGAACGAATATTTTGGCTTGCTTGAGAGATTATATGCGCTTCGTTCTTATTTTCTGCATTGTACAACTTGGGGTTTGCAGGGTTTCTGCCTTCGCCGGTCACATAAGAAACGGCCAGATGCAAACGTTTCTATGCGTCGGTGCGGCAGCTTGAAAGTTCGCAAATGCCAGAACATTTCGGGATCAACCCCGAACTAATCTAGCTTCATTGAGTAACTTGCCACCTGTGACATGGGAAACGAGAAAGCTATCCCACCGCACTGACCAGACGAAAGGTCGGGTGTGCCGCGAGACTTTTTGGTGTGACGGTCTGGAAGTTTGGCGAATGCCACTCCAGCTTGGGCTCAAACCCAATCACGCCTAGCTTTCTCGAGTCCTTCGCCATATGTGGTGAAGGGTTCGAGAAAGCTACTCGACAGAACTGCGCTTCCCAAACGGTTCGGGTGTCATCAGCACGTTTGGTGTGGTAGTCTGGAGGTTTGGCAAATGCCACCCCAGCTTGGGATTGACCCCAATCACGCTTGGATTATTCGAGTACTTCGAGACGAGTTACCCGAATAAGCCATCCACTTGAGTAAGCCACCCCACGGAGCTGTAGAATCGTGCAGCTCCGTTGGTTTCCAACTCCCCGGAATTTTCAGAACCCTAAATCCCTGAGCACTGCACAAGCCTGCCTATTAAGTCATCTGCATCCCTTAACTTTTAGCTAGGCATGCAGCTGTATTTCCTCCGAATCTGCTGCACATAATACGTTGTTTGTTGCATAGTTATGTTTGGGAATTGCACGTGTGTGTTCGCGAATATCATGTGTAGAGAACGCGCTACACCGGCGCGTCTATGCATGTATTCATAAGATCATCGCAAGGCTTGAGCGAGACGAAGCTTTGTAGCACGGCCGCAACCGAACGAACAGAAGTGTGCAGTTTGTGTGGGTGTGTTCAGTATTGAAAGTGAAAGATAACGCTTATATTTGACTAAATGTGCTTCTTGGGAAAATAGTTGAAATAGCTAGTTCGCGTACCAACATATAGTAAAGTGCACTCTGAGGAGTGATAATTTGGAAATTCTATGGCTCGTCCCAAGGTTACAAGTGGCTTTGATAGAGATGCAACACACCATCGTTGCTAGGTTGAATTTAGGAAGCCAACTATGCGTATCCCATATGGAAGGATTCTCATATTACACCACAACGTATACATATACGTACACACACCCTATATACGATAGGTCATTATGGGAATATGGGCTTGTATTGTGATGCGACGCCCTCGAAATATTGAGAATCATGCACAACCGAGGTTGCCATACACTTTTCAGCATCGAATTACGTTGGAACTTAAATTGTGTGCATTCCTTGGGGTCGGGGTAGATCCATTCTTTGCGGGATGCATTAATGGAATCTTCTGAATTGCAATGGGAGGTCCTGAATGCTTATCGAAGGTCCTGAGTTGTAATGCTTACCTCTGACCCATGGTCCCTCTCCGAGACCCTTTACGAGACCCCTTGATGGGTCGTAATATGGGTCCCCCTCCCTGCGCCCTTGTTTGTCCCTCGAGGCATGCGGAACTTAAATTGTGTGCATTCCTTGGGGTTGGGGTAGATCCATTCTTTGCGGGATGCATTAATGGAATCTTCTGAATTGCAATGGGAGGTCCTGAATGCTTATCGGAGGTCCTGAGTTGTAATCGGAGGTCCTGAATTGTAATCGAAATCGAAGGTCCTGAAT
>LGRX02002724.1:0-13665 GCA_001247695.2 Cymbomonas tetramitiformis | reverse complement strand
GAATGTCACGGGGATGCTGACTTTCCCCCCCCCTAGGGGGGGAGCAGTGGTGCACCCTTTGTGTCACCCCTCGCCTGGATGTCACTTGCAGTGCTGTCTGTGTCACCGTGTCACAGGCTCCCGAAACACTTAGTCCGACTATCTTATTGTTTTATCTGACTTTAGTATTCCGCAAGCCAGCACACCTGCATTTTCACAGTTTCAGTCACAGGACATATATTGCTGGATGTGACACACCGACAGTTTTTTAATCTGTCACTTGTCACTTCCTAAAGTAGGCTGGGTGACCGTCACCAGTAGTCGGGAAACTCCCGTTAGTATTTATGTGTATCTCTCTTTTATCAAACTGACTTTTACCGTTCTGATATGTAGATAACTAGATATATAAATCTCTGCTCTAGATCGTAGATTTATTAGATGGGAAATTACGGTATTCGAATTCGTATATAAAATAATAATAAACTATTCATATAGATCTACGGACTACGGTTTTATTTCATGGGGCTCCATTACTGTACGGATTTATGAGTCACAGGACTGAGGACAGAGGCGCGTATCATATCATTCCAGCTCATCAAAAGTTTTTATAAACGAAATATGACACCTGCACCTCCAGGACAACGTAGCGATATCGATAGCGGTAGCCGGTGACACAAGTAGCATACGACAGGGTGCAGGTGTCACAGCGCTTAGCGTGGCCGCGCTACAGTAGCGAACTATACAACGGGCCCGAGGGCAGATCGTAAACTATACAACGGACCCGAGGGGCAGATCGTAAACTATACGAGGTAGTTATCATGTAGTAGGATAAAAGTGATTTGAGCAGGCTGCCGGTAACACTGGGGCGGTTGCCCAGCTATTATCCAACGGTTTATCCCAAAATCGCGTCATCCGTCATCCTGTTCGACATCGGCTCATCGCCTGCGGAACCGGACTTGGGACCTACAGAGCTACAGTACGAGTACGCCAGTACCGGACGGGAGTCTCTGTTCGACCGAAGCGATCGAGGTCCGATTATTCGAGGTTTGTTGCCGTTTTTCTATGGCAAAAGCTCAACCTCACATGATTTTCACCCTCTTTTCTGCGGTTTCAGGGCAGAAGATATATAATATAGATGCTAGCTGCATGCTCGGAGACGGCTGGGGATAGGCGCATTTAAAAGGTGAGAACGCCCTTTCGAAGTCTCGCACGCAATATCCGAGACGTGCTATGATGTATGTAGTTTTTGACGTTCCTAGGTTTACAGAGTTTCGTTTTGAAACGCTGTTGAAAACGTGAACTCCGCAGGTCTGTAGATGGTAGTTGGATGATATATCAGACGGCTGAGGATGGGGCGCGTTTGAAAGGTGAGAGGCCTTGTCGAAGCTCCGCACTATTGTTGGCAATTTTCACGGTTTGTTAGTGCGTTTCTTTCCGTGCGGCTAAATCTTTGGAAAACCCGCAGTGAAGCCGTTGTCAAAACAAATAATGCCGAAGCAGTGACGTTCACTTGTCAATGATTACTCCGGTGCCTTTAATTGAAGTAAACAAGTCTTAGAAGTTCACAAAAGACTTATTGACGTTGTCATCTTACTCTGAATCCGCCAGGCCCGATTTGCTCCAAAGTTCTAACGGTTTCCTCTCAATTATCCCAGCTGATCGTTAAATTCATGACTATTCAAGGATATTTTTGTGAGGTTTTGAGTATGTAGTAGTTTTGGAAAGTCGAGCGTTTCGTCGTTGGTAGCATGATTCGTCGTTCATCTGCTTCGCAGTGTCGAGCTTCGATCAAGCAATAACTCTACAACGTATTGCGAGATAACAAGCGTTTGGGACGAAAGGATTACCGAAGTTAGATATTTCAGGCTCAGCGCTCTGGACGTTGCCAGCTCCGATGCTACCGACCCACCCGCCTAGATCATCTCTGAAGTACGTTAGTTGTGAATTCGATTACTACGCGGTGGGTTATGGTGCCAGTGTTTCAATTCGGGCCAACAATAACTTTGTATGCATTTTTCTTGTTTCACTTTCGGTGTTATCTTCTGGAACCTGGGACTTTTCGTCGAGTAGACTCATCCAAGTCTCAGCTCGAAACCAAAAAACTAGGGTTTTGTGATTTTGTAATACTGAACTTGGGAGCACCCATCGTTTGACTGAGATATTAGTTTGTCGTGATGCTTTCCATAATTGCAAACATACTTTACTTCTTAACTTCCCTCTCGGTATCTCTTTGGGAACCTCTTGCTCCTTGGCACGTTGAGATTCATTGGCTGTCCAGCCGATTTAAAAGTTATCAAACATGGATACATCATTGTGATTTCAACGTACCTCTGAGGCACCGCCAGTTGTCGAAGCAAGTTTCCACCGTCTGAAGGTATTAATGAGGAAACGTTTTTAACCTCATTAGGGCTTGGGTTCCCAATAACTGGCAGCTATCTTTGAAAGCTACTTGTTGAAAGTTATATGTCAAGCTGATTTTCTAAAGACTTTTGCCATCATAGCGCCTCACCCTAGACGCTAATGTAGAGGGAATTGGTGGATCAGGATCCACGAGCTCTGGCGGCAGCAGGAGAAGGCCGTAGAAGCGGAATCCTTGTCGTAGCTCCCGATGCCGCGCCTGCCTCCGCGGCGGTATAGCACCCGGCACCGCACCACCCACTGCGTCGCCCAGCACGCCACGGAAAGGGGCAGGCGGTGAAGTTGCCGCAGTTGGGACTGCCGAGGCAGTCCACGCAGCACCACCGATCGGCGGAGCCGTGCATGCGCGTGAATCGGCACCACCGACGCCGGAAACGGTGTGCGGTGCAGCGCGGCAGCACAAATCACGAAAAGCGCACACACCAAAGACGAGGTAAGGAAAGACCCCCCAAAGCCGGGAATGCCCCTCCCACAGCCGTACCGCGGCTGCGGCGGTCCAGCCGAGGCATCCTCGTCGCCCTCGTCGCTCGTTGCGTAGGCCGCGGGCTCGTAGCCCATCACGCTCTCCGGCGCCTCGACCGCGGAGAGCATGTTCATGCCCACGGGCGGCTCGTCGGGCGCCCCCAATGCAACCCCCATGCTCTCAATGAAGTCGGCAAAGGTGCGGGTGACGGGAGGGCAAAAGGGGTTAGGCGGACCGGTCCATTCCTCGTCGGATTCAACCGACGCGGGCGGGGAGTGCTTAGCCGGATCCGACACCACCGGCATGTTGGCGGTGAAAGTGTTCACGTTGAAAGTTGATGTCCCGGCCGTGCATGCTAACTCCGAGAACTCAGTGACGGCGGACACGAGGGCCTCACCGTCCTCCTCGCAGAACGAGCACGCGGAGAGGTCGGCGAAGATGTCCGGCTTCCCGCCCGCGAGCATGCAGAGGGCGTCGAACTCTACGGCGTCGTCGTGGTCGATGGCATGTTGAAATTTGGCCGCTAACACAGAGTTCTCGGCCTCCTCAGCAAACGCGTAGGCCGAAAGCCCGCTCCTGCCCCCGTTCGGGCAGTCGCGGTGCCAATGCCGCGCCTTCCCCTTCGCGCACACGTGGTTCTGGCAGTAGGGGACGGTCGCACCGGTGTCGCGATGGAAGGCCACCTTCTTGGAGCGATCGATTGCGACCAATTACCGCCCCCTGGGAAGCGGGTCGGCCGCGAATCTGGTCTTCGTGCGTCGGTCCTGCTTGTCAGCGCGGGGAGTGAACCCGCGCGGGGACGGCTCGGACCGGTCGGAGGCCACAAACGCAGCCAATTGTCTCTTTAAGTCCAAGACCATGGTGCGCAAGTCGGCGAGCTCACCCGGATCACCGGAGCTGCCGTCACCCTTTCCCATGAAGTGCGTCCCATGCGAGTACCTGTGGGCAGACGCAGTGGCGGTACCCGCCTTCACGTGGGCGGCGTAGCACTCACGCACCCATTGCTGGATGGTGAGAAGGTCATGACCGGCCCGTTGATCGTGGAGAAGTAGACGGGACACCACCGGCTGGTAGAAGACGGTGTCCAGCGCCTTGATGAAGAGGGCCTTGACGTCTTCGTCCAGGAGCGTGGCCCTCGTCCTCGCAGCCTTCAGCGCGGCGTTGAAATCCCCGATCGCGTCATGGGGGTCCACGCCCGCAGAGATACGAATGCCCAACATGTCTGCCTGTCCCTGAAAGGGGTCACCCGCCGGGATCATGCGGCGGGCAAACTCAAGCAGGACACGCTTACCGTCGGACGGGAAGCTGGAGTGCGAGGAGTCCATCCAGTCCGCCGCGGGTGACACGGGGTCAACCATCAGCTCGAGCGTGGAGAACAACAAGCTGTTGGCCTCCACGCGGACGGGCAGGGTAGCATCGTCCAGCAGGAAAAGGGGCGCAAAGCCAATGTCCTCCGTGACAAATGCCGCCTGCAGCGCAGAAACCATCCTGGCGAACAGCGCCGATGCGTGGCACTCAGTCCCGGAAAATCGCCCGTTCTTGTCCTCGAACAACTTCTGACGAACGGACTTGGACACCTTCATGTCGAAGTGCTCCCTCTGAAGGGTACGCACCGATGCCAGGAACGTAGCTCCCGCTGAATTTGCAGCCGGCTGCGCCGCCGGCGGCGTGGCTGGAGTGTTCGCGTGTCTCGCAGCCTCAAAATCAAAAATCGTAGATAATGCCCGTCGGCGATTCGCCATGCTAGCGGTGGCTCGAGTGGAAGCAACCATGATGAAAAGGACTGAAGGGGCGGAGTGAGGCAAGGAAACGCGAGAGATGTGGCAGTCGTGGGCGGCCAAGAAACGTGCGGGTCGCCGATACAGCAACCGTGAGAGATCAAACAATTCCGGGAAGTCGTGTGGGGTAGGCGGCCGATACGCGACGGTGTGGGATCCAACCAGAAAACGTAAACCAGTCCAACGTAAAATCCGTAAGAAAATCCTCTCCAAGCACTGCGGCGTGCCGTAAATCAACCCACAAAATTTAGGCCATACCCGTGACTGCCGGCACTCTCACGCGCGGAGCGCCTCACTCCATCCCAGGCGTCCGAGCTTAGCCACTCGTAGTGGCAATCCCGCAGTGGCTAAATAAAGCGCAAGTGGGGCCAAACCTGTTAGATATATAGTCCGGCAGTAATATATATCTAGCTAGAGAGATAAACCCTGAGTTGAGGGTTACGATATCAGAACAGTACAAGTGTGCTTGATAAAAGGAGAGATAACATAAATACCTAACGGGTGTTTCCCGTCTACTGGTGACGGTCACCCAGCCTACTATAGGAAGTGACATGTGACAGTTTCGGGTGTCACAGCGTCAAATCCAGCACAGCATTCCAGTCTGTGCGGCTGCAGCCGTCTGCGCTTGGTGGTGCTGACGTGATCGACACCATCGATGCCGACGCTCCGGTGGTGCCTGCAGAGGATTCCGCCGCCTCTCCGCTATTGGATGGGCCTGTTGGTGCCTCCCTGGCCTTCCAGGACGAGGACACTGACTGGCCGGCTTTCCGATCTTCACCTGTTTGGGTCCCGCACGTTGCAGGAGCTAAGGATGTGATTGGCACCTTTCCGAAACCCTAGATTGAAAACCTTGATTGACACATCGCGAGTTCACAGTAGCTAGCAAAAAATTACATTTCTTCTAGCCGCCTGCCCGGGAGTACCGGCTGGCCCTGCAGTGCACCTCCCACCTTCGGGGTGAGGTGGTGTCATGGGAACACCGACTTTCACCCCCCCCATAAGGGGGGAGGTCCGTGGTGCCCTGTGTCACCCCTCGCCTGCTCGGATGTCACTTGCAGTGCCTGCTGTTTGCTCAGCTCGTGTGCCACGGTCCGCCTGCTTAAAGTCCGACTATCTTTCAGTTTAATTCGACTTTAGACGTACCGAGAACCCTGTCTCACTGTGCTCACACACTCAGCAGAAGAGTATACATATTGATATATATATCTACTTTCCTATAAATTTAGCCATCTAATGAAACGGGGCGGAATTGCTCTGAAACCTCTCGACGATCGCTCGACAGTAAATTCCAATCGTTCGATTGCGATCACGGACTCAGAAAGAAATCTCAACAGTCAGATCACGCTTATTTCTCGTTTCCGCATGACACACTTAACTCTGCCGAGAGGTTTTAGAGTGTTAAGCGCTGCCTAGCAGTGTGTTAATCACGCACAAACTAGTAAACATGAGAGTAATTTCCGTTCACAACTTATCTCAAATAGGTCATACTAGTGGGTTCAAACGTCTGGAGACCAAGCGCAGCTTCATTAGCCCCAGATTCGCTTACGCCATTCCCGCGGTGCGCTTGGGGCCAAGCGGACTGTGGGATGCCATAGCGCGTCATAACTTGCGTGTTTAGACACGCAAGTTATGTTAACTTACTAACATCAGTTAAAGTATCATAAAACGGTGTGCTAGGTAAGCGCATTTGAGCGCGAAATGTTCAGATCGCGCGCGGTGACCCGTGATCGGAACTGGCGGATCTATGTCTTATATATGGGAGGAAGCCCTATCTAGTAGTTGCATATGGTCGGTTGAAGAAACTCAGCGTGGGGAATAGCGTGACTCCACGTTCAGCCGCATCTAATGTACATCGAATCTTACTTAGAAAAAGTAGCTTTCCGCAAATCTGCTTCTAATTCATTCCAGCCAATTCCCCACGCTGAGTTTTTAGCCTTTGACCAGCCCAACTAGGGGGCGTTGACCCCGGTGTCAAAAACATTGTTGACACGTGGCAAACTGCAACCGCGAAAATTTTACGCTATCTGACGGTCTGAGATGTGGTTTATCAGTTTTCCGTGAATACTGATCCTAGGATCCACGAAATCATTCTATCGATCGGGGTTTCGGACTTTATAATCACCGTATGACATGACAGCAATTCCACCCCACTAAATGGGCTTAAAATTACCGTACGTCACTCCCCTGTTTCTGGTGGCGTTACGTGACCTTAACGCCAATCACCACTTCACCTACGCCGCCCTCAATTTGACTCTTGTTCCACGACCCCGCGACCTATGTCACCAGGACTATGTGTCACTTTGCCGCTTGACACACATCAAAAAACTCTGACCGTTCAATATTGTTGGTCTTAGTACGTCTAATACCTGCTACCTGGGTTCACTCTCGGCCTGTTCACCTCATCATATATGTACGCACATATGTATAACCTATAAGTATACCCTTTGGGGGGTTATATACCCCCCGATATAAGGGGTGTATCGGCTCTCCGGGAGGTTATATATCCCTAAGGGTTTATCTACCCCCAGACCGATATTTCCCCCCCACCTGCACCTTCACGTACCCCCTAGATACCCATATCATATGTGTTTACCTTACAAATGATAAGGTTAAAATGATCGAAAACCACACTCTGAAACCAAACGTTTGAATTAAGGCGTGCAGGTGCATCAGAGTGGAAAAAATGAAGATTCCACGTTGTAGAATTCCACTTAAAACCAACAGGGTGCAGGTACATCTGGATGGACCCGCCAAAACAAATCAAAGAAGACGCCTAAAAATCATTCCCCGGATTTCAGGACCTAATATTCCTTGGACAGCACGGCTAAGTTGAATACTTAAGCTGTAGCATTGACGTACAACTCGAGTACCGTGTCTCTTGGATCTGGAAGCACACACACACACCAACCGAGGTCAATCCCACCTGTAGACATGAGGAGCACCTACAGGCCCGAATAGAACAGTAATTAAGCACTACAACAGGAGCTCGATGAATGCAGTCACTATGTGATTCAAAAAGGAAAAAACTAGGCGAATTCAATTGTTCAACTTGATAAAGAAAGGACGGGTCTGCACCTCGAGGAGAAGTTATCGGTTTTGAATCGGATATCTCACCTGACAACTGTGAGCAGAGGCGTCCATCTTTCTCCCGGTAGTGGGTGAACGGCGCTGTAAAAATGTCGCAGCGTTTATTTTCCATATATGTTTCGATTCCATAGCAGAGAGAGTTTGCGAGGCATAGGTCCTTGCAATCTTCGTCCGTGGCGATGTCGATATGCCGTTCATATGTGCCATCGTCATTGTAGTCTGGCATAACGCCAAAACCCACTTTGCACACCGAGTCTGCATAGTCCGTCCACACCCGCGGCGGCGGCGGTGAAGGGGGTGGAGGCGGAGGCGGTGGAGGGGCGGTGGTGGGGTTGGTTGCGGAGGTGGAGGCGGTGGAGGGGGAGGTGGAGAGGCATCTTCATATTTCGTCAGGGGGGGGAAATCGGAATCTGCAGACACCTTTCGAACTCTCAATTGTTTTGTCAAAAGAAAAGGACTCGCTTTTAGGACTGTACCTTTAGAGCTCCTGCCAACCGCACTTGGTTTCAACGCTTGCAAGACGAGCACAGGAACCTGACCTCTGCACAGCTAGGTTAGGCAATGCTTTTCAGCCAGGTTGAGTGTGGACCCTGCTGAAAGATTCATGCTCCCACTGCCTGGGATGCCTGAGAGCTGCAGGCCCCTCGTCACGAGGCATCGCTGATAGTTTCAAGCTTCTGATAGTTCACGGGCACTGAATTTGGAACGCTCCATTCACACATCCAAGGCGGCGGGGACGGGGACACCACTATCCCCACTTCCCTGTCCGTCTGATAGCAGGTGATTCCGGTGGCAACCATACTCTCCCGTCTGTTCTCAAGGTCGGGATCCAATGAAAAGAAAAAGCGGCGACAACAAATACAAGTCACGGCGGTGTCGCAGTCCTCCGTGGTCGTCCGCTTGGGTGGGCGGCGAACGCAGCAAGTGCAGCTTTAACTCACATGCGAGGGTGAGGCAGTGGCGGTTGTTTTTGCCCTTGTATTGGGTGTACTCCTCAGAGAAAGTGTCGCAGTGCTGCCCGTCTCCAGTCTCCGGGTCTCCGGCATAGAACTCGATCCCATAACAGTCGATTCCAAAGTCCTCGCAAACGCTCTTGCATACCTCCAAGGAGGATATGGATGTGTTCCGGTAATAGACTCCATCATCGTTCTCAGTACCCGTACCCGCTGCCATCTTGCATACTTTGTTCGGATATTCTGTCCAAACACGCTCTTCCCCGTACAGCCTCAAAGTCCCTTGGTCCGGGTCGTCGGTCAGGATGGAGCACAGGCGCCCCGTTTTCCGCTTGTAGTTGTCAAAGCGCGAAGTCATCACGTCGCATCGCAGCGTGTCGGCCTGGTACTCCACGCCATAGCAAGGCGTGGTATGCGCGCGGCACTTGGACTTGCAGGCGTCAAGATCGGCTACCCTCCAGCTCCTGACCCAGGTGGCGTCGTCGTTCCCTTCGGGGTTCGAGTCTATTTCCTGCTTGCACACGGCGTTGTCGTGGTCATAAAACACTGTGGGTGCGGTGGTCAATCCAGAACCTGGCGTGATTCCGCCCCGAGAGGCACCCCCCGCCGCCCGTCACTTACTTGCTCCGTAAGGGTGTGATTGCATCATTGTTATGGAGTGTCCCAGCAAGCTGAAGGACTTTCTGAAGCACAGTACGTGGCGACGTCGCTGCGCAGGATGGGACCGAACTACCTTCCAGAGGTGTTCGCGAAGTAAGACTGCGCCATTGCTCATTCCCAACTCCAAAAAAAACATCCGGTGAAAATTAAGAAGCGTAGAAGGTATGGGACGGCAGCAGCAGCCCGGAGAGGCGGAAGTCTACCCCTCCTACAAGGGCATATAACGTACTTTGACTCACTGAGATGTCGGTATGTCGGACGCACCTGCGCTCACCTGGCCCGACTCGATCGTGACGTGGCCACTGTCCGTGGTTGAAAGCAGACTCCGCCGCCGCAAACCGGGAGCCAAGACCTCCTCCTCCCCTTGGTCTCCCGCCAACAATATTTTCACCTGTTGGTTCTCGATCTCGATGCTGTCCCCTGCAGCCATGAGGCGGGTGGAGGGGGGGGGTCTCTTCACGCAATCAGCGATATGCTAAAGCACCATCACTCTGCAGCTCTCTGCTCGTGCTTCGCCAGCGACCAATCGTAGCCTAGGGCGTCCCACCGCTAGCTGTGGAACAGATTGGGCTTCCTTGTCTAGCTTAAACACCACTCTGAGACGAAAATTCTGGGAATAAACTTGCGTCTCCGTTTACCAACACTCTCCTGCGGGGAATGGCTTGTTTTGGAGGTACTCGCCACGTGCCGTGTGAAGGACCATGTACTGGTCGCTGTGCCAGTCAAAGCCGATAATGGTGTACAAGCGCGTCTGTGTTTCGGAAACTTTGAGAAACATGTGTTTCATGTTGACCAGCTCGAGGGGATCCACCGTCGGCAAATCCTTGAGCTCCACTCGACTCTCAGTGTTCTGTGTCGAGACGTGCGTGCCATCGAGAAGCTTGAGGCTGCCGTCTGACTCATGCTTTTCGTCCTGACCAGCGGCCAAACCCACAAACTCCCGATGTTCGGTTGTATCCTGGCTCATGTACCTGTGCCCTCTCTCTCAGCAAAACCGTTGGTTGATGCGCCGGTGCGCGCTTTCAGGTGTGGCCAGCACAACTTAGCATGTGCGCATAGTTTGCGTTTTTTGGTGGGCGAAGACGAGTCGAAGCTCACTCTTTCTTCAACACAGGTGTCTTCACTCACCTTGGACGCCTCGTTCGCCGCAATCATGAGACCGAGCATAACACCACAGAACGCAATGCTGGCCAAGGAAATAAAAATGACCAGCTTTTTGAGGTTTGCAATCTTCTTTTCATTAGTCACGCGTCGTTCGCCGACTTTGATGAGCTCTACAATTGATATGGTACCGTCGCCATCAACGTCGAAACTCGAGAGTGTTCGTGCCAGCTCTCTTTCATCTGGGTCTGATTGGTCGAGGTCACTCATTATATCAACAAGCCGCAAAGCGTGATGGTTCTTCTTCGTTCCGTCATTCCGCAGTTTTTCGGCTTTTTGAATTACCCATGCCGTTGAAGCTGCTCTGGCTATTTTACCTGCGGAACCCGGCTTCGCTGCAGGTAGCTTTTCTTCGTCAACTACACAAACTTCTGGGGGTGAGTTAGGCATTAGTTCTGTCTCATTATTGGTCGTTCCCATTTCGGACACAGGTTTTACTCAACTCTTCACACACTATTCGTATTCCAATTATACTTCGAGAGCGGTGCCCACTGAACTCGGGCCTCGGGGACTGGTATTCACAAAGATGTTGGGAACGATATTCCTCAACTCAATTACAAAGGCACGGCACTCGACCTGCGGAGGACGCAAAGCGGATAGGGCGATTCAACACCACTCGCGCTTTATGCGGTGTTGCTGTTGGATTGATGAGCGGAAGTACGGTATCGATACTAGGTGGCGCCTATTTGAGCTTCAGATTCAAAGGTTTCAACGAATCTCTGCTTAAGGGTGCTGTGGTGGACTTAAAACATTTTCTGGAATTAAATTTCATAGCAAAACCCATATTTAACCGATGAAGGAAGTACTTATTTTCAAAAAATCCTGGAGGCGAATTTTGCAACATCTACTTTTCCTAAGGATTTTTTTAGATCACGCTGACTCACCATTCTTGGATCCTAGCCAATAAAAATAGGGGGTCACGATGCAAAATTCGACGCTATAATTTTTAACATGTGACAGCTTTGCAATGAAAAGACAATTCTGTTAAATATGAAAATTGTTATCAATATTTTTCAATTCGTGAGATCACGGCACCCTACCCACCTAATACCAACACCTAAAACACCTTAAATTCCTGTTCACCTGTGTCACGATAGATTTGAATGCAGTGACACAAGCCTAAGGAAATTATTTAGTCGGGGGGTGTATTAAATTTAAATTCGTCGCTGAAAAATAATCAGAAATTTTAGTCAGCTTCCAATTTTCGCCCCGCAGGGTGAAAATTTTGGGCCATTTCAGCCCCACAA
The DNA here is from genome assembly GCA_001247695.2 of Cymbomonas tetramitiformis. Taxonomy (NCBI): domain Eukaryota; kingdom Viridiplantae; phylum Chlorophyta; class Pyramimonadophyceae; order Pyramimonadales; family Pyramimonadaceae; genus Cymbomonas; species Cymbomonas tetramitiformis. The sequence goes on along the minus strand of LGRX02002724.1, from coordinate 1,919 downwards.
AGGAAAGCGATCTTTTGAAAATTATGGGCGATTTTCACCGAAATTGGATCACATTTTTAGTCGGCGCTACGAAATTTAATTGAATTTTATTCACCCCGACCTTGGATTAATGAATCGACTGTTGATTTTTCGCCTTTATAGGCTTGTGTCACTTGTAGATATCACATATCTGATAGGGAAGGGTTATACGCGCTGGAATTCACACGTCGTTTCCGTCTCAATCCCGAAAAAATTCTGAACCAGCGTGACGGTCATATCGTCTTGCATCGTCTCGCGTGTCATCGTGAATTTAATTTCCAGGATTATTAAAACAGATAATCAATTTATCTTCCATCGATATCGCGGATACGATTACCGTTGGCGCTGGCGTTGACTAGCTCAACCATAAAGCGCTCGCTGCGACATTTACTGCTCATAATTTTCTCAACGTTCCTTCGCCTCAGGGCCGGAACTGTGTTCACTGTGACTGCTGTGTTATGTGCAGGGATTGCGGAAGTGTTTGGCTGTTTTTATTTTTCAATTCGTTTATTGCATATATGCGGAACTCACGGTATTCGGTGTGTGCAGCTTGTGTCGCAGGTTTTCCGATGGCGAGGAGGGACGCACCTTTTGAGATGTGGAAGTCTAGGGCAACCTAGCTTGGGATGATACCCAACCACATCGGACTTACTTTGTTTTCATATTTTAATCTACTCACCTTGCATATGCATACAAACTTTGAGGAGCGTCGAGGTATGATAAGTTTAGACTGATTTATCTTTTTGGGTTTGTGGCGCCATCGCGACCTCATGGGATGTGGAAGTCAAGGTTGAGCATGCCAACCTTGCTTGGGTTCGAACCCAACCACATCGAAGTCTGAGTCCTTGTGCTTCAGGGAACTTAAATATGTATATCTTAGCAATATTTGTGGAAAGTCTCGTGCGCTAGAACGCACGGGAAGCCCTTGGCTGTTTGGCATGTATTGGGTTTGGGTCCATTCGAGCCCAAACCCAATACAAATCTGCCAAAGAAATAAACTGTTCATTTCGCGAGCAATGTATCTCAGTCCTTGAGCTTCAGGAATCTTAAAGAGATATATCTCGAGAATATTTGTGGAAAGTCTCGTGCGCTAGAACGCATGGGAAGCCCTTGGCTGTTTGGCATGTATTGGGTTTGGGTACATTCGAGCCCAAACCCAATAAATCTGCCAAAGAAATAAACTGTTCGTTTCGGGCACAGTGTATGCCAGTCCTTGAGCTTCAGGGAACTTAAATGTATACATCTCGACAATATTTGTGGAAAGTCTCGTGCGCTAGAACGCACGGGAAGCCCTTGGCTGTTTGGAATATATTGGGTTTGGGTCCATTCGAGCCCAAACCCAATAAATCTGCCAAGGAAATAAATTGTTTGTTTCGCAAACAATGTATCCCAGTCCGTGTGCTTTAGGGAACTTGAAGATATATATCTCCGCAAAATATCAGCGTAGTTTCGTTTGCTAGGAAGCACGGGAAGACCTTGACTGTTTGGCACTTGTTGGTTTGGGTACATGAAAACCCAAACCCAAAAAGCTCTTTGTCATGAAGTGACCTTCTCGTGCATACTTGACGACAATCCTTGCGCGCAAGATGGTGAACTAACATTACTCTCAGCAAATTTAGTGCAAAGTTTCGTGCGCTCACACAGAGGACTTCGATGTGGTTGGGTTCGAACCCAAGCAAGGTTGGCATGCTCAACCTTGACTTCCACACCCCAAGAGGTCGCGATGACGCCATAAACCCAAAAAGATAATTCAGTCTCTAACTTATCACACCTCGATGCTCCTCAAACTTTGTATGCATATTCAAAGTGAGTTGAATAAAACGTGAGAACAAGGTGGGTCCGATGTGGTCGGGTGTGATCCCAAGCTAGGTTGCCCTAGACTTCCACACCACAAGAAAGCG
>LGRX02002723.1:0-39411 GCA_001247695.2 Cymbomonas tetramitiformis | reverse complement strand
GGAGCCGAGTCGTTGCCCTGTGGGGGGCGGAGTGCCAGCGGATGTCGCCATGGCTAGCAGCTCCTCCGTGACATCTACGTGGGCCAGCAGCTGGACCGAGCGGCTCGTCTTATCCTGGCTCTGCCGCAACTCCCGCTCAGCCTCTATGGCCCAGGTCAGGAGCAGGGAACATATCAACCTCCTATGGCCGGTCTGTGGCCGTACGATGAAGGCTGTGGCCGAGGTTTGGCCGAGGGTGCTTTTGCTTGTTGGCCGAGACGAATTATGTAAAATTTTGAAAATTTCCCCGAAATTGTGCGATTTTTATGATAATGTCATACTTAAAATTAAAATTTTGCGCCTGCTGCGGGCATTTTTAGATTTTGGCCGAGATGGCCGAAACTTGGCCGATGGAAATTTTGAGTGTTGGCCGTACGGCATAAAAGTTTGATATGTTCCCTGGTCAGGAGTTCGTGGCGGCCTTTACTGGCCGTCCGGCTCAGGGTCAGGACCGAAGAGCTTTTCCTCTCGGCTATAAGGAAGACCTTCCTCCTTATCTCCGGTATCAATCCCGTAAGGAATATCTCCAGCAGCTCCTCTTCCGGCACCGGAGAGGTGAGCTCGTGGGCAGCCAGCATGCTCACGATGTCGTGAGCAAGGTGCACCCCGTCCCAGAACTCGCGGACCGTGCGAGTCTGTCTGTCCTGACTTTGGCGCACGCGACGCAGGAACGGACCGATCGACGCCATTTCCCCTTTGTCGGGCATCACCAGCTGCGCCAAGGGGACCACTATGACGTCCAGGGTGAGGTTCTTACCTTCCCGAGCCTCCGTCAACACCGAAGAAAGCTCGCGGTACTCGGAGCTGAGTTTGCCGAAGCAGTGTCTGGCCACTTCCGACAGCAGAGAGTGGTCTGACAACACCTTCTCCTCACCCCCGCTCTCTAGTGTGCCCAGACGCGCCATCTCCATGGCGTAGCGCACCGGCTCCAGTTCCCGAACCTCCCTGACCTGCCGAACAAATCGGAGGAGCCGACCAAAGACGTGGGACGACCCCTCCACCTCTGTGTGGTATTTGTCCACTGCCTTCTCCATGGCTCTGAGGGCCTCCTTGAGAGCGTGCTGCTCGTCCTTACGACTGTAATGGCTTCGGGGCTCCCTGTAACGAGAGGAAGACGAGAAGGTGAATTGGCTGTCGCCATCCCCGTCCTCGCCATCGCCGCCAGGGTCCTCGCCCGGACTCCCCGGGCCTCCTGGCCCTCCAGGGTCACCGCTCCCCGAGCCTCCAGGACCACCATGACTGCTGGCACCGGGCATCTCCGAAAGCTCGTTTGGCTCCGAGTGCTCCAGTTGAGGGACCATCCCCCCCCCGTCTTCCGGTGTGTCTACCGCCGTAGCAAGCGGAGGCGGTGTCACAGCCGGAAAGTGGTCGAAAGCACCGGGCCACACGTCCGCGGCGCAAAACCCACACACCGGCAGGTACACCTTTTTCATGAACGCCACCACACTTTTCTTAGCGCTTGCCTGACACGCCCACATACGCCCCGGGCTCTCCTCGTGCCCGCACCCACAGCGAGCGCAGCTCTCTGCGACGGACGCCAAGGCCGTCGTGAGACTGTGAATCACCTGGGCCCCGAGGACCCTGTCCTCGTCCGAGACTCTTGCCTTCAGGCATTGCCTGATCTGACTGGCAGGGTGCAAGCACCCGGCGACCTGACCAAGGGAGCGACACCTACGAGCGGCGTCGTAAAACAGGCGCTGGGCTTCGATCCCCGGGTTGGCATACCCGACCACGTGTTTCCGGAGGGCGTCGCAGACTTGTATAGGAAGGGAAACAAAGTCCCATGAGTGCGGCGGAAGCGATGTCACGCCCGCGCGTGACTCCTCCGGAGGGCTTTGAACGCCCCGGTCCTCGACGTCACAGGTGACGACGGAAGTCGGCTCTACTAGCTCATGTCCCTCTCGGGAGATGGGCGTCTCCTGAACCGGACTCGACGCTGCCGCTGAGGGCCCTCGAGCGTCTGACTCCACGGGCCCCGGGGGCGAAGCCTGAACCAGGGCGAGCCTTTGGACTTGTGACTCTATGACCGCCTGCAGCCTCTCCTCTAGCTGGGCCTCAGCTGCTGCTCGCCGCTCATCAGCAGCTACCTGCTGAGCGACGCTCTCGTCGACAGCCAACTGCCTGGCAGTCTCCCGGGCCGCTGCGGCCAGCCGGTCTGCAGCCCAGCGCTCTTCGACAGCGCGTTGCTCGGAGGCCCTGCGTTCCTCGGCAGCGCGCTGATCGGAGATCCTGCGCTCCTCGGCAGCTCTTTGACTCTCTTGGAGTTGCCGAGACAGCTGTTCCAGGCGAGCCTCAGCAGCCGCCTCCCGAGCCTGCGACTCCTTCTGCCAGGCTTCCTTCAGCTCTTGCAGGTCCTGACTGTTCCTGCTCGAGGTGGACTCCGGGGACGACGACGTGTTCCCCGAGGAAGTCGGACCGGGGTGCGGGGCCGAGGGTGCTCGACTGGGCTTCCGGGTGCGAGGCACCGGGCGACTGGGGCCGCTCGGCTTAGGCGCCTGAGTCCTGGGTCTCGGACGTTCCGCGGGATGCTCTTCCTCCGATGAGGACGAGAGGGGAGCAAACCGGTTCGACCAGTTCCCACCGGGGGCTGCGGAACTCGGAGGTGCTGTACCTGACTTCCTAAGACCCCTGTGTGACTTCCGGGTGCGGCCGCTCATTCTGACGGCCGCGATGACCGCTCTCCTTACCTCCTGGAGGTCTACTCCTCGGCGTACTAGCTCCCCCGGTCTGCTGGCGTTGATGGCAAAGACAGAGAATCTACACCTCCCGAGGGAGTTGTGAGGGTCCTCGCGCTTTTGCTGCATCAACCCCCTGGACTCGGAGACTAACTGCTGGTGGATCTCCAGGCGATAAGCGCCGTCCTCGGAGAGCCCATGGTCCTTGAGCTGGAACCACATTAGCCCTGACAGCGGGTGGTCTTTCCCCAGGCGCTTTAGGCCTCGACGGATGTCTTGCCACATAGACTCCTGGTCGGAATCCGAGCAAGAGCTGACACCGGATGAGGTTCCCGCCTTTCTTACTGGACGGCGGGCACTCGTTCCCTGGGACGAGTCCGAGCTGATTGGGGTCGTCCTGGGGAGCCGGCGCCACTCGCGGAGACACCTCCTGCCCATCTGGGTCATCCGGTGTCTCCGGGCTCCAACCCACCAGGTGCTCCTCTCGTTGGCGAGCATCGTCTGCTGGTGCCATGCCATGAAGACAGCTCCAGCTTGACGTCTGCCTCTGCGCCACAGACCCTGTGTCTGGACGACATGCTGGCGCCATGCTGCGAAAGCGGACTCGACTCGGCGCCGACTGCCTCTGTCAAACAGGCCCTGAAGTTGGGCGACCTGCTGGGTGACGTCATTCCACGCTTGGAATGCCAGGCGCTGGAGCTCGCGCTGATGCGCTGACTGGTCCGTCCTGGCCTTCCATGCGACCCACGCAAGCCGCGCGGTTGCGCGCTGACGAGCTGGCAGGGAGCGAGACTCTCGCACGTCGTTGCGCTGAATTCAGCGCCCAGGTGCTCCATTGACGGAGGGCCAATGCGAGCATGGATTGACGTCGCTCTCCTCGCCAAGCCGGATTGGGTCGGATGCGAGACTCGCGCCCCCGTGACTGGACGACGTCCAGCCGCTCTGGGCGCCGGACATCATCAGACTCCCCTTCTGCAGGGGGGCTCCAGTCACTGGCTCGGTAAATCTCAAAGCGCCCTGGGGCGCTGATGAGATTTCCTTGCTCGCTCCCCACGAGGGGAGAGAGGGAGGACGCTGCCGGTCCCGACGTCGGTTCCTGACGGACGACCCTACTGCTCGCACTCCTGCTGGACGCAGGGAGTGGGGAGAAGGGAGCTGCCGAGGGGTTCAACCCCTTAGCAGAGCGGTCCGAGTCCGACCCGGAGCTGGCGCCTGCCGCCGGCGCCGGAGCTTCGGGCGACGCACGCTTCCGGCGCGCCGGCTGCCGTAGCGCCGAGCTCAATGCGAGCTCGGACACTGGCTCAGCCCCACTGACTCTCGCTGGTGAAGGGGTTTTCGGTGGTGAGGCCCTGGGGGGCCCACCAGACAACCCTGGAGGGGCTCTCAGGGGCGTGCACGCCGGTGTAACCTCGAGGGCTTCACCGCCGTATTGGCGTGCAAGCGCACGCCGCACTCCCCCCCCCTCTCACGGGAGCGCCAATCCCGGCTGTCCGACCTGCCGGCCGCGCCCCAGAACTCCGAAGAGCTAGCCTGGGCCGACTGACAGGCCCGCAGCGCGAGATCCCGACCGACCGGACCCCACGGTTGAGCCGGGGGCGGCGCCGGCCCGACCCCCCCACGACGGCCCGACCGACCGAGGCATTCCTCTTCATCCGAGTACATTGGCATTGTATGCGTGCTATGCGTGAGATCTAATTAGCTAAAGCCCGAAAGTGCCACACGACACACGTGGCGACTAGCACCCGCCGATCCAGAAATTCACCACTTGCGCCCGAGCACAAGCAGCTACACCGGCCGAGGCGCGGAGATTTCCGGAAAAGAGGATCCTAGAAAACTAAAGTCCCATGGGGAACATCACACGTTGCACGCTCGTGAATTAACCAATCGAAAAACGGTTGGCGTGGCAACTAGTACCCGCTTCCAGGAATTCGCTACTTGCGCGCGAGCACAAGTAGACACACCGGCCGAAGCGCGGAGATTCCCGAATAGGGGGGACTAGGGGGCCAAATTAAAGGTAGGCGAAATCCCGAACCAGCTCCGAATTTCAGCAAAAGCCACGCAAAATTCAAAAATTTGCGCAGCGCTTCCGCCGCGAAGGGTCGGATTTGCCGAAAAACTGAGACGATTCCGATTTCCCGATACCTGCGAGTCCAAAACACGGCTATGCGTGCTATGCGTGCTATGCGTGCTATGCGTGCTAGGACCAAGGCAACGCGCGCACCTCAAAAGATTGTCGTCGGGCTAGATTCCTCCACACCGACGCGGCTCCAAGCGACCTGGAACCCTCAAACCCACACACCACCGCGCAACAAGAACGAAAGCACAGGCATTCTCGATTTCGTAGTGTCGCACTTCGCTAGCTAGTCGCGCAAGGCGGGGCGGGTATGATCAGAATTCGCGCTAAAAAGACAGGGAAGCAACGTGGAAACACGAACTAATTACCATTTTGTAGGAGTATCCACTCTTGCTTATCTCTTCTTTACGGTTTCGGACTTATTCTATCTACACTTACTAAACGACCGCACGAGGTATGATTACGCTTGGTCAACTAAAAGACTTCGGTTTCGTAAATCTTATTAGTTATGCTTTTGCTTTCAAGTGCATGCTTTCAATACACAATATACAGCAGTTACGGCTCTTTACTTTTATGTTACACTTTTCAGTTCAGTTCTCATCTCCGAAACGGGTTACACTTAGAGTTCTTATACATTCAGGAACTCTTTCCATAACTCAACTGTACTGAGTACTCCGTACGACAGGCTAGGCACCTCACATCAACATCATTCTGATCGGTACTACTGTACTCCGTACTGAGTACTCTTGCGTTTTATACTTAGCCGTTTTTCTTGCTCTTGTGCTTGCCTCCTAGCACAGCAACAAGGCACTCAAGTCAACAAATGTCATTTTCACGGCAGGTGTATGTTAATACTAACCATAAAAACATGCTCTAGGGTGCCCCCATATATTGGCTTTCTCAAATCGGAATGCATCACTTTTGCCCGCATGCGCTAAAGGTACGTTCGACACCTGCAGAGCTAGCAGGTGCCGCATGGCAGGTGGGCGCCGCATTGATTGATGGGTTGGGTCTTGCGTTGGGGCGGACAGGGTTTTAAAAACTTTCAAGGGAAAAAAGGTAAATGATTTGCAATATCGATCCGGAAATTGGTAGGGTCTAACCGGCCAACCATCGGGTGGATCATGCGGTGCAAAAGAGCAGTTGATTCTTTATTGATCGACCTTGAGATCAATTAAGTATACTCCGCAATTGGCGGAGTCGAAATCATGGGGCTATCGTGATAGTATCTTGATATCGCGATATCATCGAGGTGGTTGGCTGCCCCGCAAAACGCGATCGTATTTATCGATTAATCGATTCGAAAAGTGTGTTCGAACTAATCGATTGATATGAATAAGTCAATCGAACTAATCGATTGATATGAATAACTCAATTGAACTAATCGAATGATATGAAAAAGGACAACGAACTAATCGATTGATAATGATATTCATAATAACTCGTTTGAACTAATCGATTGATAACGATAAGTCTGATTAATCGATTAATCAGACTTTTCGAGTTATCGATACCGAGCCTTGCACTAGACTGTACGAACTAGTCATAGTGCCAATTCCAGCACACCACCTCATCTGAGGTGGGCCAGCTAGTGGCACTCACCACCCTAGCTACTAGAGTTTACAGATAAATGTCAGGATGATAACTCTAGGAAGCTAGTCAAAGTCATAGGTGGCAAGATGAATGACAGGCTAGCAAAATAATACTTGCTAAGCCTAAGAATTGCTAGGACCAATCTTTGGTCTGCTAAAATTAATACTTTGCCAGCTACGGTGGTGGGTGCTCCCACAGATCTCGCCTGTCTGCATGTGATGGAGAATGTAAAAAATAAGTCTGCCTGTCGGTTTAGCCATACACTTCTGCGAACTGTAAAGGTCTCCTGCCTGTAAATTGTTCGTCTTAATTGTGAAAAGCTGCCCGCAAGTGGTGAGAAATAAAACAACAATCTTCTGTCCAAAACTACAACAAGTGGTGGAGAAATGCAAAAGGAACACCGCCTGTCTGTTTAAAGAAATCAATAGTAGCCGTCACCAGAATCGTACCCAGCATCTTCCCCATAATAAGTTTCTTCATCATAAAAACCAGCACCACCAGTCGACCAGTGTCGTCGGAATCGTGGGCTCCTGCCTCCCAGGCAGCCCACTCCTCTGCGGTGTAGACATCCTCATCGTCCACGGTAGGCTCATCCTCAAAAGAAAGTGTGCCAACCGAAAAATTGTTGTGCGGTAAAAAAAATCCTCCCCAAGTGGGGGCTCCAAAACTCCGCCATAAGAATCTTGCTAGGAGCCTGTGCCCAGCTCGATTTCCTGTTCGGTTGAAAACTGCGGAGCGGCCAAGTGGCCATGTTGCTCCTGCTCAACTTCACAATTGTCGTTGGAATCATCGAAATACCCAAGTGGGTACTCCGATTCATCCTCCTCTTCACTACTCAAATACGCCCCATAATTGCGATTTTCCCCAGAGTCCATATAGGGAGGTACAACTGGAGGTGCATGAATACAATGAATTTCCGTGCGGACAGGAGGGGCCTGCCGCACGGTCTCTCTCGCCCTAGTGGCACTAGGGGAGGGTCTAGTGGTCGAAATCTGAGTCGAAACTGATCGGGACGCCAAAATCGCCGGCGCATCGCCCACTCCTACTTCGCAAAACTTTCCGTTCGAAATTCCAGAGCCAACGGTCTCGGCCGAGACACCACCAACGTGTGGCTCACTAGCCACCAAGATGTTCAATACTATCGGAAAATTCTCGGTCGAAACTGCCGAAATCTGAGCCGCCTCACGGAAATGCGAAATAGCTAAATGCATGGAAGTGCATAAAGAGATGAGCTGAGATCTCTTGAGAGCCGAGACTCTCGCAAAACCAGTGTCAATAGATTCAAAAGAGCTAGGAGCTCTTCACTCTCCAAAATCTGCGATGAAGTCATAACCGAATAAAGAAACGAGTATATAAAGATCGCAAACGAAAAATCGTCGGAGAGCACCACCTCGTCGTAATCACCCAAAGCCGTAAGCAGCCGCCTCCAGAAAATACGTAGAATCTGTTCAAAAGCGTCCCACAAGGCGTGGAGACGCTCAACCGAAAGATAGGGCGGAAATAAAATAAAATTCTACGCTAAAATTCAGTTCACGCGAACGTGAGAGGGACCATAACCTGCTGGAAACAGCTGAACAGGCAGTGGGGACCCGCTGCCGACGGTGAAACAACGGATCACTAAGCTTGGGTAAAACACAAGATATACCCGAGCTGAGTGTCACAGGCTGACCACCGAAGATGACACACTGGGAATGACACTAGACTGTACGAACTAGTCGTAGTGTCAATTCTGACAGCAAATTTTGCCTATGGTATCGCACCGTGGCCGCCCGCGCGGCACACCTTGGGTGCGTGCCGCCGGCGCGTGCACGGCCCCTACCATTTTAGAAAATGTTAGTACGCGCACTAACGGTACGCTAAAGATCCACTAACTATATAAGAGTACGGCGCGTTAGTGTGCATGTACGTACTCTAACGTCACACTTACCGCAACGTTAGTGTGCCGTTAGGTCGTGCATTCTGTGCAACATACCTTAACGTCACCTTAACGGCATACTAACTCAGTATGATCACTTGCGTTTAGGATTAACTGTGCCCTAAGTGTGCATACAGTACTAACGGAACAATAACGGGACACTAACGGCACACTAACAGAGAATATTAACAGGCAGTTAGTTCGTAGATAGTGTATAAGTAGTGCATACTTAGTGTACCTAAACCTTACACATTAACGGCATACTAATAACACACTAACTCCGTGCATTAACGGGTGGTTAGTACGTAGTTAACACACTGTTAGCATGCATGAACTACATGCGAATTACACATTAACTGGTATCCTAGTGTATTAACGGTATACTAACTATGCACACTAAACAGTTATTGTTAGTGTGTCGTTAGTGTGCTTTGTGTGTTAGTAGTATATTAACGACACACTATACGAACGAGCTTCACGCAGCGCACGAAATCCGCAAAAATAGTGACATAAACAAGCAATGAAGATGCGTGCGAAACAGGCTAGCATACGCATGGAACACTCGAGCATGTTTAATACAATCATATTAATACGATAGTGTAGCTAGCTAGGCACGATGGGATACAATTGGGACTACTCATCTCTATCCTACCAATACGCAAAATAACGTTCTATTCGTACGATTTCTAGTTCCAACACTGCGATTGTAAACAAACTATCAACCTAGCACGCTCGAAGGGAAGCTTGAAGCTCATGAAGTACTCGAGGCGGTCGATTTTCTCCATTTAGGGTTTCTCCAAAACAGCCGATCTGAAAAGTAAAGCAAAGAATCAACACTTAGTAAAAAGCGGAAAACGCATTAAAGATTCCCTTGTGCAAAACATAACTAGCAACCTAGGAACCTCAAAGAAGCGCGAATGTGAACGCGAGATGATGGTGGAAAATTGATTTCACCACTCGAATATTTTCAGCGATCTGAAAAACAAACCCAACCAAGTAACGTTTATAGTAAAGATGAAAGATAATATAAGTGACAAACGAAATTAACGAAGGAAACTGAAAAGGAGAGGTGGAGTGAGTTTGATTTGAACCAACTATTTCGAGTGCAAAGGACTCGCGGGAATCTTCCCGTTCACTCCAAGTCAAAGTTCCGCGCATGCCAAGGATGAGCGCGCTAAGCACACACAAAATAATACATATACATATAAAAAACATGCACTACAAACCTGTGACATATTGCAGCGAGCAAGAATGCGAAATATCATAACATGCAACCCGCTGGCGAGGCCACCACACGCTGCTGCACACTGCTGGACGGTGAAATGTGAAGCGTTGACGACTGTAGCGGTGAGTTTGAACTTTTACAGTATTCTGCAAAAATGCCTACGGTGAGTGGACACCTTCACTTCCCGTTGCGCGTTGGGGGGCGTGAGAAGTCACAGCACGTCCTCGTCACGCGAGCACGATCGACGATAACGATGACGATGTCGGGTACATGTCGGGTACAGGTGCTAAAATTCTAGGGCAGCCTGTCGCGGTCGGTCGGTCAAGGTATGATTTTCAAATTTCGATTGTGGACTTGGTCATTATTTCCGTTACCGTGTGATCATCTGTGATCGTAGCTCAGTTGGACATAATGAAAGGTCATTCATCGTGTGAAACCACCTGCGAAGGTTCGAATCCTGTGCGGTGATATTTTAATCGCGCGATTCGACGCCATCGCGCGATCTCCATGGTTTCACGAAAATTTCCTATCACATTTGGGGATTTAGAGTTTTTAGGGAATCTTCCATTGTTGGTACGCTAACGGGACGCTAACGGCAAGCCTTTGCGCAATAACGTTGCCCTAACTGCACACTAACAAAAGGAATCTTTTAGGGAATATGCCATTGTGAGTTAGTGCATGGCACCTTAACGACGTCAATAGGGTGCCGTTAGGTGTTATGTTGCATCCGAAGCACTAACTGGTCGCTAGGTTAGTGCACCAGATGCAACAAAACACCTAACGGCTCCCTATTGCCATGCACTAACTCACAATGGCATATTCCCTAAAAGATTCTTTCTGTTAGTGTGCAGTTAGGGCAACATTATTGCGCAAAGGCTTGCCGTTGGCGTCCCGTTAGCGTCCAGTTAGCGTCATACTCACAATGGAAGATTCTCTAAAGCCTTTAAAAATTCGACTGCAAATTTATATTCGCAAAAATTCGAAAGTGAAACCTACGACATCCACACCAACCTTGCTAGAGGCCCGCTTGGCTACTCACGCTTTGCTGGTGATTGGTTTGGTGTACAAAAAACATGCTAACGACGTGCTAACTAAAGCACATTCCCGTTCAGTTAACGTAACGTTAGTGCCCTAAGTGGCTAGTACCCGACATTTTAGTCCTTCCCAAAGGACTAGTCGAAAATGCACATAACTCCTTGAATATTGGGCCCTAGACCTCAATCCTGTGCTTGGACAAATCATTTGGGACCCGGGCAAGGTGCCTATCATAATAGGAACACGTATTTCCATGATTTGGTATGCCTAATGGAGCCGCAGTTTTAGGGTATACTTTGTTGTAAATTTAATTAATTTCACTAGTCCTTCAGGAAGGACTAGCCGCGGTATCGTCAATAATGGCCCATTAGATGGATAGGGGGTGGTGTACCACCACCCACACATCAAGTTTATGACCCAATGTAAAGGTTCATAACCGTAAATGGCTTATAATGACGATATATTGTGCTCTCAGCGCATGATAAACACCACCACTAAGACGAAAATGCTGAATTGTGACATTTTCCGACCCAGAATTCGAGCAAATTATTCAATAACACGCACCCTAATGGTTGGAAAATCCCCTAAAAATTACCGAGGTATAGTTTGAAGTCGTATTTATGCATCACTGTGCTCACTATTGGTAACATGTCTCATAGACCACATGATATGGGCCATACAAAGCTATAATTTGGGCATTGTGGCCCCATACTTAAGCAGTTCCCGCTGATATAAATATGACAAGTACCACCGAGCAGTAGCCATATAGCGACCAATGGCATAAGCCCAACTCGCCGCCACACTCACCTATCATTGGGTAGACTAGACTTGTGCAATATTACCACTTGCGGCACCTATCTGGCACGTAGAGATCTCCCAAAAAAATCATGAAAATCAGTTACTGAAATCAGCTCATCAGGTTTCTTGGATTGACTAGAAATATGGGGGTACATGCCACTTGTGCATCCAACAACATCAATATACGTGGTCCCCTGACCAATGGTTGGCAAAGTGACTTGGTTTAGGACATATAGATGATAAATATCTTAACGGTACCAGGGTCGCCACCATTGGCTAGAGCGTCTAAGAAAATTCCGCCGCGCTAGTCCTTCACGAAGGACTAGATTTCAGTTTAGTCCTTCAGGAAGGACCGTCGGGTACTAGCCATAAGGCCTGCCGTTAGCGTCAGGTTAGCGTACCAACAATGCAACATTCCCCAAAAGATTCCTTCTGATAAATTCACACTAACAACGCGACTGTCACATAGTAGGAGGGTGGGGTGGGGTGGGGTGTGCGTGTGGGGCAGAAATGCTATTTGTGCAATGAACAATAAACGTCAAGGTGAACATTTTGCGACTCTTCGTGCACAAGCCTCTCGCCCGGATCCACCTTCGCCCGAGCCCACGCCCCAACGTGCACCCACACCGACTCCCGGCCGGCGTGGGATTCTTCTACAACAAGGAGCGCCGGTGTCCTCACGTGTACCCGACCCACCACTAGCCCGCAGAGCCATTCGTAACCCCGCACCCCACGCACTTGTTTCTCCACCACCACCTCGTCAACCCGTTCCCGAAGGTTTCCGGTTGGGTCAAGAATATGAGGGGGGCACAAAGAAGCTTCGAGTATCCGAGTGGGCGGCAACCACGGTGGCGACGATATATGACGGGTGAGTCATGCCTTTATCCCTATACCTGATATGCATGTAATCAAACCAGTTAATTCAACACGGTAGCGCCCTATGTGGTTACGTTAGTGTACGCTTAGTGCGGTATGCGATAACTAATGGTACATTAACATGGTAGGAACTGTCCACTAGACACAGCCCGTGCCCTCTGCCACGCACGTGCTTGTGTGCTGGAGGCGAAGAAGTGGCGGTACGTCGGCATGGTACAGATCTTCACGTGTTGTCACGAGAAAGACGTACCGACCTGCATGACTCCCCGGGACTTCCATGCTTCTTATGTTTCTTTCACAGGTCCACCTGAGTTGCGCAAGGGCGAGGAGTACAAGAGGCAGGCTCGAACCCACGAAAATCTTCGAGATAGTGGAGACCCGGATCTTTCAGGAGACCACTTGCAAGAGAGCATGCGACGGACTGGCGCCAAGTTTTTGAGCGAGTTCGCGCGATTGGGGTACGTACTTCAATATCGTGCGGGACTTTTTGCTAGATGGCGTGCGTGATATCATGAACCTCGCACTAGGAATACCACACCGAGGCTCCGACGTCGTGTGCGGTGGATGTGGAGCGAGATGACTCAGGCAGCTGCGCTGGGCGGGGATGCCCTGCCTGACGCCCATTCCCAATGTGAGACGCCGCTCCCTTTCAGTACTGCTGTGTTTGTGAGAATGTCCCTGGGTGGGGAGGTGTACACATCCGCCATGTACACACGAGCGGTGAAACGGGTGTCGTACCACGTGTCCATCTTGGACCATGGGTCGGGAGACCTTCCCACGGGGGTGGAGGTGCCTTTTGGGCGCCCATACGCCAAGGTTATGGCCTATTACCTGGTCACCGACCCCAGCCAAGTACCCATATGTCACCTGGCCAGGATGCTGGCCTACCGAGAGGTGGAAGACGCATATTACAAGAAGCAGGGGATCACAGTCGTCGACAAGCATGATTCCGTGGAACTGATTTTGCCTTGCACGTACATCGGGCCGAAGAAGGCGTTGTTTTTTGAACCGACCGATGGTAATGGTAACCACTACCATGTGGTGCACCTGCTGCGCGAGGTACGCACTGGCAGCTACTGAAGCGCCATATGACTCCATCATTACTTGTGGCAAGGGAAATGCTCTGCCAATGCCATCACTCGACTGGGAGGCCAACTTATCGTGGCCTTACTTGTATGTATCCATATTATCAGCGACACCGTGCAGGCAAACAAGCGGGCTGTCAGATGCCCCTATCTAGTCCGTGCGTAGTGATGGAAACCGCCAATCGGGCATATATACGTATATATGTAGATACAGTAATATAGTCGTGGACCCACCTCCCTGGCTAGTGACTCTCATTGAATCTCGGACCAATCACATCGTAGCATTTGTAAATATCTTTATACACTTGGCTGCATCGTCGTGTCCACACGTGGACAGTTGCTTAAACTTCGAACCAATCCCATGTGTGCATGTGGAATATTTATAAATCACACCTTGTACCCCGTGCTTACACGTGTGCGTATCCTTACCTTTAGAACCAATCACAAGCCTCCGTTCATATAGAATCCTTACTTTTACTTAGTTTCTATAGGTTCGCATCCCTGGCATATATGACCCACGTAACATGTAGGAAGCTTCCTCCTACCTCCGTTTGGTTACTTTTCCTTATTTATACCTGGCGTATAACTCTCAGGGCCAATAATCAACTACCATTTTTTATATATTCACTGTGGGCATTTATAAGCGAAAAGTAACCAAACGATAACCATCTATAACCAAAAGTAAGCGACAGTAACCGAAAGTAAGGGTTCGATTCTTCGTAGTGTCGTCAACCGAATTGCTACTAGCTTGCTCGGTCTTGACTTCACGGATGCAATGCGTCAGCACGCGAAAGACGACGGTGCCCACCCCACGTGGCACGCGACGACTAAAGTGAAGAATGCAAAAGGTATGTGATTTTGTACTTAGAGTGTATTTAGGAGGGACTTATCGCGTTAAGACCATACTAAGAGCACTTTAAATTACAAGAGGGGATGGACTGCTCTGCAGGTGAGATGGTGGAGATGTACAAGATGACGCACGGTCCTTTCGCGATCCCGCCACGCCCAAACAAGGCGTCAGCAACCTTGCGTTCGCTGGAGACCGCTCGTAAATGGATGGGCGTTATGAGGCCGACGAGAAGTTGGGGACAAGGGCACAAACGAGTGTTACGAACCACCGGCGACAAGAAAGCCGCCAAGCACATTCGGGCCCATGATGCCTTGAAGCTCATACAAAACTCAACAATGTCGACACTCAGCGCTTGGCCACGGGATGATGGACATCCAAGAAATGACTTGGCAAAGCTGGTGGGCAGGATGACCTTGATCGTGCGCGAGCTCACGACCGAACAAGTGAAACCTGAGGTAAACAATAACATGAGTTTAGTGTATGTTTAGTACACATTTGACAACTTAAGTACGTACTAAAGAACCGATTTGTGTTTGCAGCAGGACATGGAGCTGCTGGCAAACGAAATTAGGCTGTTTTTTTCAAGACTTGGAGTCCAGCGGTGCGGCGTATGCGTGGTCTGTGATCAACACTCACATGTTTTCTCACATGGTCGAGCAACTTCAAAGGTATGGCCCAATCAATGCGGGAGGTATGGATGTACGCCTTCGAGTCCTTTAATGGTTTCCTCGAAAGGATCGCGAAGAACAACGCCTTCCCCGTGCAAAACATCATGTTCAACGTGAAGCGGGCAAAGGTTTTGCGTCTTGTGCGCGGGCTGATGCTCCACTTGAAGCGGGCGGGCAACACTCCGCGGCCGGTGGCTCCGATTACGATGGGGCGTCGTCCGGGTATTCGCGTCGATGTTTCGTCCGAGGGAAAACGTGTTGTCCTAAAAGACGCCGACATCAAGGACTTGAGGGTTTGGATGCAGACTGCAATTCCTGCTTATGCGAAGCTCAGGGAGAAATGGGAAAGATATGTGAATGAGGCGCGCAGGTGCGTGGAGGAGCTATCCTCCCATCGCAGCCTACTGCCTCCGCAGACCCAAAGGGCAAACATACAAGGGACGTCTTGACTAAACAACAAACCAGAGTCAGACAACCTGCTACCGGCGCGTGGTTGAGGAGCTGTCCTCCCACCGCACCCATGCAATCAAGCGCCGCACACCACCCTTCTCTAAACAGCAAACGGTGCATGTAACAAGAGGAGCTATCTCACAGCGCCATCATTCACAGCGATGAGGAAGCCGAAAGAGCTAGCCTAGGCACAACGCACAAACAAAACAGAGTTGTACCGCCGTCACGGTGGCCGGCGTACACAATTTTTACAGTGCCCAGCAAGGAAGATACACTTTTTATTATAAAATAGAGTAGTACGTGTTACGTCTTACTCTACCCCGGCAACTCCTTGCAGGTTTCCTCGCAGCTCGGGCTAACTGTTGCGGTTTGGAACATGCACTCCTACAACTGATATTTTGACCAACATCGAGGTAGCTCTGCAGGAACCAGTTTGCTTTCAGACTCGATGCGCGTGGCCTCCAAGGCCGCAGCAAGCTTGGCTGCTGACGGCCGTTTCCCAGGATCTTCCTGGCAGCAGTCCAGTATCAACCACCATAGGCTCTGGGCCACGAATCCAGTCTGCACCCGGCCCGTGATGACAGTTGGCACGGTTCGCTTGCTGTCGTCGTCGGAAACCCCTCGCAGCCCGTCGTGCGGATCACGAATGAAGATCCGCACAAGCAGTGCTCCCACCGCCCACATATCCGTCGCGGCAGTGGGACCAGTTCGCGAATACTCGGGGGCATACACCGACCCTGGCGCTTGGTTTAGGGGCGCCGCCGAGGCCCAGCGCTCCCTGTGGAAGCCGTCGACCGGCAGGCCAGCTCGGTGCTCTCGCCGCGCCAATCCGAAGTCAATGAACACCATGCTATCTGGCCTGGTAGGGCAGAGCACGACGTTGCCTGCCCGCAGGTCTCCATGCGCAATGCCTGCTCCGTGTAGCTCGCGTAGTCCGCCGAGCAGCCGGAGGCACAGCTGCTTCTTGAAGGCCAGGGATAGCGGGGAGGTTGGAGAATCTAAGAACCGCTCCAGGGAGACCCCGTGGTCCCCAAACATGAGGAACGGGATGGGAGCAGACTCCGCCCCTGGCTTCAGGCGAATCCCAAAGTGCTGCGGAGGCGCCACGAACTCAGGTGCCTCCCGCCACGCGAGGGTAGCCATGTACAACTCCCGCGCACACTCCATGAACCTCTGACCTCGCGTGAAACTGCTCCGGCTGAACTCCTTGTAAGTCAAGGGGACAGTCTGGTTCAGGGAGCACCCGATCTTCAGCTTCCCGTACCCGCCTCGAGCATCGGTTGCCTCCCCCAAAGCCGTTTTGAATCGGATGGCTGCATGCCGAACCTCCCCAATTCCGCATGCCATCGCCAGCGCGCGCAGGACTGCCGGGTCGTCGAACCGGGAGCATAACGACTGCCGCTTATCCGATGCCGTGAGATCAGCCCAATGGTCCACACAAGGTCCGACGAACAGGGTGCGCGGCGGCGCCACTTTCCCCTGAGCTTCGGCCATCGAGGCAATGGCGTTTAAGGCAGCGCTCCGCGCCGAAGCTCCCTTGATTTTTTTCATTCTCCGGCGACTCGCGGTGGAGCGCCTGGGTTTTTTCTTTGCGCCCTCGGCGGACTAGGAATAGGACATATCCCCACCCCTTTCCAGTGATTTCCAGCACGGACCACCAGGACCAGGGCGGCAACCGGAAAATACCCGTAGGTTCCGCCGGATTTTCAAAAACAATGGACAGCGCTTCCGCAGGAAATGCCACAGCCGGCACTGACTAGTCAACAGGGACGGTTGCGAAGGACCGACCGAACCAAGGAGCGACATGACCTGGTTGGGGCGTCCAACCACGGCTCTGGGGGTGCGTCGAGACAAGGTGTTAACACGCGTTCCCGATCCTTACATGAGGTAACATCCTCTCCGTCCAGGCTTCTGTCCGGAGATAACATACTCCCCCTTCAGGCTTGTTAGACACTTTCAAGAAGGACACCGGAAAGACCCACGTGTGCATTTCCAAAGAAGAAATAACATGCTGTAAGGGAATACAAACCAGGCAAGGGGAGACTCGATACTATTTACAGAATGTACTTTTTACATCATGTACAAACACATGTTGAAGAAACCGACAGTTGCGACACCGACAGTTGCGAAGAACCAAGGAACGACATGACCTGGTTTGGGCGTCCTACCACGGCTCCGGGGGCGCGTCGAGACAAGGTCTTGACACGCGTTCCCGATCCACTGGCCGACAGACATTCCCACGAATAAAGGTTCGCCGCGGCTCTGGGTGCGCGTCGAGCACAAGTCTTAACACGCGTTCCCGAGCCACCGGCCTCCAAACCCTCATCCACATACGACAACGTATGTAATATGACAACAAAGAAGACTAAAACTACAACTTTGGAAGGGCGCGTGGTTGAGGAGCTATCCTCCCAACGCCGCCTACTGCCTCCGCAGACCCAGGTGCAAAGATACAAGGGACGTCTTGAGTAAACAACAAAACAGAGCCAGGGAAACCTCAGCTGGCGTACCCGCCCGGAGATATGATGCTGCAGCGGGCACTGACTACTCAACACCGACAGTTGCGAAGAAGGAACGACATGACCTGGTTTGGGCGTCCTACCACGGCTCTGGGGGCGCGTCGAGACAAGGTCTTAACACGCGTTCCCGATCCACTGGCCGACAGACATTCCCACGAATAAAGGTTCGCCGCGGCTCTGGGTGCGCGTCGAGCACAAGTCTTAACACGCGTTCCCGAGCCACCGGCCTCCAAACCCTCATGCACATACGACAACGTATGTAATATGACAACAAAGAAGACTAAAACTACAACTTTGGAAGGGCGCGTGGTTGAGGAGTTATATATCCTCCCAACGCACCCTTGCAAGCAAGCGCCGCACACCACAAAGGCAGATCCGACTTGCCTGCGAGAACGGGGCGCGTGGTTGAGGAGCTATCCTCCCATCGCCGCCTACTGCCCCCGCAGACCCAGGTGCAAAGATACAAGGGACGTCTTGAGTAAAGAACAAAACAGAGGCAGGGAAACTCAGCTGGCGTACGCGCCCGGAGATATGATGCTGCAGCGGGCACTGACTACTCAACACCGACAGTTGCGAAGAACCAAGGAACGACATGACCTGGTTTGGGCGCCCTACCACGGCTCTGGGGGCGCGTCGAGACAAGGTCTTAACACGCGTTCCCGATCCACTGGCCAACAGACATTCCCACGAATAAAGGTTCGCCGCGGCTCTGGGTGCGCGTCGAGCACAAGTCTTAACACGCGTTCCCGAGCCACCGGCCTCCAAACCCTCATGCACATACGACAACGTATGTAATATGACAACAAAGAAGACTAAAACTACAACTTGGGAAGGGCGCGTGGTTGAGGAGTTATATATCCTCCCACCACACCCTTGCAAGCAAGCGCCGCACACCACAAAGACAGATCCGACTTGCCTGCGAGAACGGGGCGCGTGGTTGAGGAGCTATCCTCCCAACGCAGCCTACTGCCTCCGCAGACCCAAGTGCAAGGAAACAAGGGACGACTTGAATAAACAACACAAACAGAGCCAGACAACCTGCTACCGGCGCGTGGTTGAGGAGCTATCCTCCCACCGCACCCATGCAAGCAAGCGCCGCACAACACAGCTACACATCCGACTTGCCTGCGGGAACAGGGCGCGTGGTTGAGGAGCTATCCTCCCATCGCAGCCTGCTGCCTCCGCAGACCCAGGTGCAAGGAAACAAGGGACGTCTTCAATAAACAACAAAAACAGAGCCAGGCAACCTGCTACCGGCGCGTGGTTGAGGAGCTATCCTCCCACCGCACCCATGCAAGCAAGCGCCGCACACCACAACTACAGATCCGACTTGCCTGCGGGAACAGGGCGCGTGGTTGAGGGGCTATCCTCCCATCGCAGCCTGCTGCCTCCGCAGACCCAAGTGCAAGGAAACAAGGGACGTCTTCAATAAACAACAAAAACAGAGCCAGGCAACCTGCTACCGGCGCGTGGTTGAGGAGCTATCCTCCCACCGCACCCATGCAAGCAAGCGCCGCACACCACAACTACAGATCCGACTTGCCTGCGGGAACAGGGCGCGTGGTTGAGGAGCTATCCTCCCAACGCAGCCTGCTGCCTCCGCAGACCCAGGTGCAAGGAAACAAGGGACGTCTTCAATAAACAACAAAAACAGAGCCAGGCAACCTGCTACCGGCGCGTGGTTGAGGAGCTATCCTCCCACCGCACCCATGCAAGCAAGCGCCGCACAACACAACTACAGATCCGACTTGCCTGCGGGAACAGGGCGCGTGGTTGAGGAGCTATCCTCCCATCGCAGCCTACTGCCTCCGCAGACCCAAGTGCAAGGAAACAAGGGACGTCTTCAATAAACAACACAAACAGAGCCAGGCAACCTGCTACCGGCGCGTGGTTGAGGAGATATCCTCCCACCGCACCCATGCAAGCAAGCGCCGCACACCACAACTACAGATCCGACTTGCCTGCGGGAACAGGGCGCGTGGCTGAGGAGCTATCCTCCCATCGCAGCCTGCTGCCTCCGCAGACCCAAGTGCAAGGAAACAAGGGACGTCTTGAATAAACAACAAAAACAGAGCCAGGCAACCTACTACCGGCGCGTGGTTGAGGAGCTATCCTCCCATCGCAGCCTACTGCCTCCGCAGACCCAAGTGCAAGGAAACAAGGGACGTCTTGAATAAAAAACACCCCAAAATTGCGAGGGCGGGTACACTTACTCTGTTGGGGCGGGGGCACACTCCACTTCACTGGAACTAGGTCAAAATGGTGAATCCCAGGGGACGACCCTCACCTCAGGCTGCTCTGCCTCCGCGGCGGATGGCTCTTCTCCGCCGCCTTCACCTGCTGCTCCGGCTGCCTCTTCGGCGCCGGGTTCCTTGTTCAAGTCAACCGCGGCGGGTTGACCTTGTTGTTGATGACCCCCAGTTGGGGCTCTCGCTCTCGGTCGCTTCGCAGGGCGACCTCCGAGCCGCTCAGCAGGAGCCTGAAACACCACACCAAAAAACTAATCTTCCTTTCCGAACAGTCCTGCGCCAACCATAACCATTACCAGACCTATGCAGCCGAGGCTCCAAAAAATACGCAGTTCCCCGATGAACAGAATCCGCACCGCTGGCGGGTCACCCTTGTACTCCACGGCACTCTGCCTTAACAACCCCCCACGAGAGAGTTGCCGACGGGGCACAGAAGACATTGTCAAAATTTTAACGGACGGATAATAATTCTAATAGTTAGTTGCGGCTTCAAGATAGAAGCCTTCAACCACTTTTCAACTTTTTATTTGAAATAGCTCCTCCTACCTATTTAGTATTCCTAGTATTCTTATTACTACGTACGGTGCACGCCTACCACCTGCCTGCTTCTATAAATATTCAGGTCACGCTGTATCTCTGACAGAATTCGAAATACGCGCTGTAATTAATCCGATTATAAAAACAACTCGAGCCCTTCGTGTTTTCTGATTGGCCTACGCGTTCACGCGACCTTGCGAGCCATGTCGCTTCGACGTATATAAAACTGAATGCTGCCTCACTTCACGCCACTCGTCGGTTTATAAGTATTTTACTCCCCTTCAGTCCCTCACAAGCGTCCTGATCACTGATCCCAGTGACTTGCTTGCGGTTTCGGTCTCGTGCGTCGTCCTCGTGACCTCTTGAATGAGCCCCGGGGCATTCTGAAGCCGGCTCGATGACCCTGCCAGTCATTTTCTGCCAGTCGGATATAAATCAAGCGAAGGTAAGGAAACATAACCAAAAGTACGCATTAATAACCAAAGGTAACCAGAAGTAAGGGAATACCTATTCCTAGTGCATGTCAGCATGTTGCGAAAGCCTGTATTCAGTCGCATCGCATTTGTCGCGACGACGCCACACTTAAGGGCTTTTTGTGGTGCAGGTTTTTAATTTACCAATATATAAATCGAAACTGATCGCGTCGCTGATTGGCCTAGCCAGCGTCTGCAAACCATCTCGCTTTTGTCGTGCGATCCCTTTTCCTTGTCGTCCCATATCCATGGTGCCTATCTCAGGTGCTCGCACTTCTTATTGGCGGTTACGCGCGATCGGTCGAAACCATTTCATGTAAGCCACCCTGAAATCTGTAGCACGTGCTCCTTCTATAATTATACAAAAAACACGTGCTCCTTCTTCGTGCACAGTCAGCTTATGGTATTTCGCGTGTGACCCATATTCATGGAGTTTATCTAATCTCGTGGCTTCTCTGATTGGCGATTATGCACGATCGGTCGGAAATATCTTTTATACGCCATCTGAAATCTGTCGCGCTGATAACTTCTGCATGAATATCAATAATTCGATACTACGCCCAGGAATATTCTATGCGTCTCTGATTGGCGGCAATGCTCGATCGATTTGTATAACTCTCCTGCTAGCCATATACAGGTGACCGGTGTGGACTGCAACATAATTATATATGGGCGGTTACTCCCGATCTGTCGGGGAAATCACACTGTTTCCGGAAAAAAGGGGCCCCAAAAAGTTAAGCCCCGTGACACTTGAGACAGTTCTGGTAGTATCGTGTATGTCGATGTCACTTTTTCCAGGAAAACCTGTTTCGCTCCTATAAGGGAAACGCAGGACCTTGCAGCTTTTTTTTTGAAAAAGCTGCGAACCGTCGTTGTATAATGTTGAGTATAATCGGATCTGTTTGCGACACGACAGAAAAAATACCCCTCGCGACAAAAGAAAGGCGCTTCCTGCGTGGAGTAGACGCGCCCACACAGTACGTGCTTATTGATTTAGTATACCGTTAAGGTACACAAAATGCATAAAGGGTATCTTAGGGTACCCTTTAGAGCACTAACAACGTTATTTCTTGTGGATGCACAGCTGGAACCGCAAGGTTCGAAGTATTCCCAAGACACGCCGAGGTAAATACGCGCAGACTTTAGGAAAACCCGAACACGTTGACGAGCCAATTTTTGGAGCGTACACAGATCCCACAGTATGGCTGGGTCGAAAGTTCACGGAGTACGAGTCGTTGCTCATGGTCGGGCCGAACCCGGTTTGCCGAAGCTTTTCCTACGTGACCATCGGTGATGGCTTTTATCGCACTGTTGGGAGTGATCGCAACAAGAGCACCTTACATAGTTATTTCCGGACTTTCTTCATTAATGAGCAGTTGGATAAAGATGGAAGGGTGATCCTGAACAAGAAGGGTTTGCCTAAAACCAAGGAAGTTGACAGGTGCGTCCTCCCAAATCGGAATAGTATGCGTTTAGTGCATAAACCATACTACTTAATGTACCACGTTCGACCTATCTACAGGCATGAAACATGCTGCTGGCTGGGAGTGATCGCGATAATATCAACATATACAGCTACTTTCGGGCTTTCTTCGTGAACGAATGTGTGGGTGAAGGTGGAAAGGTGATCCTGAAACAAAAATGGTGTGACGAAGCCACCGGGTATGTGAGTGCTTACCGAATAAATATAGTTAGTCTGTGGATAGCGCATAAAGTGATGTCCTTTTAGCTGCGACGTGTTGAGAATTCTCATCAAACACTCAAACTTGATTATCTTAGCGGCAAGTGAGCCAAATTCGCTTTTGAAGACAGTTCTGAAAAGCTCTCATCAAGCCGCATGCGACCATGCACATGAGCTCAACTAAATCAGTTTGCTGCTCAAAATATACATTGAGACGCACTCGATTTCAGCATGAAAATAATGTGTTACATTTAGGGCGCATCTTAGGTAATGTTACACCACCCTAATAATACCAAGTAGCCCTAACCACATGTATAGGAGTTGGTAATATTGTTACTTGAAATCTAGGGTCAACATCAGGGCTTAAAATGTCAAAAAACATGCGAAATCATAAAAATTTCCGTTGGAAGTCATCTCGTCAACAATCCATATTATACATTTTCAAAGTCAGCACGCACTCCGCCTTGGAAGGACGTTTCCGACGCTATTTTCAAAACTGTTTTAAGGTCAGAATTGACAAAGTTATCGCAAAAAATGTGCAATTTTCAAAAGCAAAAAATTCCAACCGCAGCTAAGGGGTTAATGCACTATGTTCCAACTAATTGCGTATCAAACATGGTGGCGGTATACAGGCACGGCCGCATTACAAACATTCTGCGGGTGGAGATCGCGGGACGGCTGTACATCTTATTGAGAGTCAACTGGCTGGCAAAGCCAACCGAACAACAAATCAAGGCCTACCGTCAGAGGAACTCGATTCTCGGGCCGGACGATGTGACTAAGACGCTGTACACCTTCAACCCGCACCGTGACCCAGCGGCTTTCGAGAAGAGAACCGAGCCTTTCATCTTAGCCAACAAAGTTGAACAGCAGGTCGTCGTTATACCACATCCGCGCATGGAGACCGCGGTCATTCTTGACCCCACGGCTGACCTTTTTGAATGCCTAAAGCCATCACTTGACTCTGACGACAACTAGGATTACAACGAAGACTGAACTGATGTTTCGATCGACGGGATTCTAGGCCGTGGACGGTCCCTCGGCATATTGCGTTGTGTGATTTCGTGGAACACACAGCATGTGCAGTGGTTGTGTACTTTACGCGCATATACCGCTGTAGTACACGTTTAACATGTTGATTAATATATGGTTAACACATTAACGTGTGATTATTATAGTGTACTAACGAGCATACTAACGACATGCTAACGTAGCACATTCCCACAGCAATTTAGCCCCAATATCAGCTTCTTTAAACAGCGGCATAACCCCTTAACTAATGTCCAGTTCGCCATCCAATCACCTTAGAACATCACTGAAGTGCATTTGGACCCCATCCATGATCCACTGCGCACCACGCCACGAGTCTGACACCCACTCCCACACTTAAGGAGACTGGGAGTTAGTATGCCGTTAACAAACTAATGTGTAATTGTCATAGTGTACTAACGAGCATACTAACGACATGCTAACGTAGCACATTCCCAAAGCAATTTAGCCCCAATATCAGCTTCTTCAAACAGCGTCATACTTCCTTAACCAGTGCCCAGTTCGCCATCCAATCACCTTCGAACATCTTTGAAGTGCATTTGGACCCCATCCATGACCCACTACGCACCACACCACGAGTCCACCAACTCCCACACTTAAGGAGACTGGGAGTTAGTATGCCGTTAATATACTAACGTGTAATTGTCATAGTGTACTAAAAACGTGCTAACGACATGCTAACGTAGCACATCCCCAAAGCAATTTAGCCCCGATATCAGCTTCTTCAAATCGGGTCATACTTCCTTAACCAGTGCCCATTTCACCATCCAATCACCTTAGAACATCATTGAAGTGAATCTGGACCCCATCCATGACCCACTATGCACCACACCACGAGTCCACCAACTCCCACATTCTATCATACTAACTCACATTGTGTACTCACGCATCGCGTTAGTATGCTGGTAGTACGCTTTCTAAAAGTACGCGGCGTTAGTATGCCGTTAAGGCACGATAACACACCGTTAGTGCACATACTAACGTTTTCTAAAATGGTAGGGGGCAGATAGCACCGCCCGCGCCCCGCGTGTATGGGCGGGCAAGCAAGGGGTGCCCATGACGCAATATCGGTCAAATTAGTCCCGTGGGGTCCCAATGGGTCCAAAACATCCTTATATATGATCTTTCCAACCGACTACAGTATGGGGTTATCTTTCATGGATTTCTATTTTGTAATAAGGGCACACGTAACCTATCGCAGTGAGTGCTCATGTGATGTAGAGCCCCCAAAGCGCCGCAGATATTCATGTCCGCGACTACCCCCCCGAACCTGCTTATAATAGTAATTCCGAGCAATATGCCACAGTCATCCGGAGCACTCAGGATGTTTCGTTTTTAGGAGGTCCTGCGATTATATAAAGTATCTTGCTAGCAAATTTAGAGAACTGTACCATCAAAAGATTGCTTTCCAAGACATTTATTTGCCCATGCCACGCCACGTGACCCGACCTGATCTCGTGCACTTTTCGGGTCCCGAAAACGACGACCGCATCACCGTATCATGACTCAAGCCCAACGCCATTAGATGAGAGCCTCTTCAATCCGTCGGTCGTAGAAAAATTTCCCAATAAAATGAATTAATGCAACGTAATCTCGGATATTTGTCGCTGACAGGTTTCTCGCGTTTTTAGTGGTGCTACAGATTCCGGTGTCCAACAGTGCATACAGGTCAGATCCCGAAGGTATTTTAGATGGAATCATTGGCGGTCGACCAATGGTTTCCGCGAACGATGATATTTAGCATCCTTTCTCATGCAACTCACGCCATCAACATCGCTGCTGTTGTTTGCTTTCACAGGTAGTTTGTCTTAAACTTGTCTGCTTTCCAGCCAACGCCCGTTACATTTTTGTGAGGCTGCTCCTGTGAAAGTTTTAGCAGCCTTCGTATTGACGTTGCTTATTGTGTTCTGTCGCGCGAGAGCTGTGCGGGGAGTCGAGCATCCGTAACAAGCGCACACAGTATCACTGGGCTTTTTGCCGGGTTTGTGTAGGGATGTCTGCGAAGCGCTTATTTTTCTCAGCTGCAGTCCACAACGAGGTACCCCAATCAGGATTTTCTCACAAACGCACGGCACGCCCGTCTTGCTGTGCACCATTTTCAGGGAGAACGGCACATTGTTGTGACATTAGCTCAAGAAAGAGCGCTGGAAACCTTTTCCAGAGGTCTCAGTTCGATTCTGAGTTGTCACCCACTTCCACGGTGAGGCCGTTCAGGAAATATCGCTGGCAGGTACGTTCACGGAGCCGTAAGCACTTTCTGCAGTACCTTTGAGCGTCAGTGACTGCTTTCGAGTCCGCTGCAGGTCCTTCTTCGGAAGCCATCTTTTCGGTGATACTAGCTCAAAAGAGCGCCGGTTTTTACATTCGGAGGTCTTAGTGTGACTCTGAGATATTACTTCCACGCTTTACGAGTACGCCTATCTTCTAGCTTAGGGCTTTCTCTCGCCTGTCTTGCCAGGGTGCTCTGCTGCATCCCAGCTGGGTTCGTGAGCGCAGGCGTTTCCGTTGCGGATCATAGACGCATCCTTTTTTGTGATATTAGCTCAATTCAGAGCGCTGGACACTCAGTCCGGAGGTCTCAGTTCGAGTCTGAGATATCACTTGCATCCCTGGTTGTGTAGTGTATAGGCTGTAGTGGCTGCAGTGTCCCAGGTTCAATTCCCGACAGCCCCAAGTTCGAGTACATGTTCTCGGTTTGCAAACTGAGAACATGTACTCGAATCTCGATAGAAAGCATTCAATATTCCCTGGGCACGAATAACGCTGCCTGGTGTTCCACTCGAGCAACCTTTTATGGGATCCCTCCTAACGCGGCACGGCACAGCATCTGTGTACCTGTAACATGAACATATCAGGTGTGCTTACAATCATAAGAGGGGCTGCAGTCCGACCGATGAGAACACGGTCAGTTCCTAAGGTTAAAAACCTGACAGCCCCGTCGCTCGGGTACACGCTCTCGCACGAAGTCATGTACCCGAGCCTCGCCTTAAAAGTATTAAGGCCAAGCACTTGCCCCACATATAGCATTGCATGATGTGCCGTTTATTCCTTTATATGAACGGTGTTTCGCAAAGAGTGGGCACTGCACCGCGCGACCCGTGCCTGCAGCACAAGCTGCCGGGCTTGAGATCCCGTTTGAGTCCCGTGTGACACAGCACACCACGATCGGAGCTTGCACGACTTGTGCCTCAGCGCTGGAACGCCGAGATTTTAAGAGGGGTTGAAATCTGGTTGGCAATATCCAGTCAGCCAGCTCAGGCCACACGCTAACCATTTAAGTGATATGGTCGGCCGACCCATCTTCCCCTCGGTGTATGATGAGTCAAAACAAATGAAATCTGTTTTCATGCACATGATAATATCACAATATTGTTATCATAGATATTACGTCAAATGTATCTATAGTTCTGAACCCTCAGCATCAGCATATCCTGAACTGATGCGTAGTGTATTTCATATTACGAGAAAACTGCGGAAGGCAATTTGGGTTTCACTATAAAATCGATATCTCGGGATGCACGACCATCCATCAGGCATATGATGGCTCCCTGAGCTCATAACACATATATCTATCATTTAAAATGCTCAGCATCAGCCCATCTCGACCGGAACCGAAAATATGTAGGGTATTTCATATCACGCGGAAGCCATTGTGAGCTACACTATAAAATCGCTATCTATGGATGCACCGCGATGCATCATGCATATGATGGCTTCCTGAGCTCATAACACATAACTCTATCATTTGGAATGCTCAGCATCAGCCCATCTCGACCGGAACCGAAAATATGTAGGGTATTTCATATCACGCGAAACTGCGGAAGCCATTGTGAGCTACACTATAAAATCGATATATCGGGATGCACCGCGATGCATCATGCATATGATGGCTTCCTGAGCTCATAACACATAAATCTATCATTTGGAATGCTCAGCATCAGCCCATCTCGACCGGAACTGAAAATATGTAGGGTATTTCATATCACGCGAAACTGCGGAAGCCATTGTGAGCTACACCATAAAATCGATATCTCGGGATGCACCGCGATGCATCATGCATATGATGGCTTCCTGAGCTCATAACACATATATCTATCATTTAGGATGCTCCGCATCAGGTCATCTCGACCGGAACCGAAAATATGTAGGGTATTTCCCCGATTACGCGAAACTGCGGAAGGCATTGTGGGTTTCACCATAAAATCGATATTTATTGATGCACTGCGATGCATCATGCATAGGATGGCTTCCTAAGCTCATAATACATATGTCTGTCATTTAGAATGCTCCGCATCAGCGCATCTCGACCGGAACCGAAAATGTGAAGGGAATTTCATATCACGCGGAAGCCATTGTGAGCTACACCATAAAATCGCTATCTATGGATGCACCGCGATGCATCATGCATAGGATGGCTTCCTGAGCTCATAGCGCATATATCTGTCATTTAAAATGCTCAGCATCAGGTCATCTCGACCGGAACCGAAAATATGTAGGGTATTTAATATCACGCGGAAGCCATTGTGAGCTACACTATAAAATTCGATATCTCGGGATGCACCGTGATGTATCGTGCATATGATGGCTTCCTATGCTCATAACACATAAGTCTATCATTTGGAATGCTCATCATCAGCAGCCATCTCGACCGGAACCAAAAATATGTAGGGTATTTCATATCACGCGAAACCGCGGAAGCCATTGTGAGCTACACTATAACATTCGATATCTCGGGATGCACCGTGATGCATCATGCATATGATGGCTTCCTGAGCTCATAACACATATATCTATCATTTAGGATGCTCCGCATCAGCTCATCTCGACCGGAACCGAAAATATGTAGGGTATTTCCCCGATTACGCGAAACTGCGGAAGGCATTGTGGGTTTCACCATAAAATCGATATTTATTGATGCACTGCGATGCATCATGCAAATGATGGCTTCCTGAGCTCATAATACATATGTCTGTCATTTAGAATGCTCCGCATCAGCCCATCTCGACCGGAACCGAAAATGTGTAGGGTATTTCATATCACGCGGAAGCCATTATGAGCTACACTATTAAATCGACATCTCGGGATGCACCGCGATGCATCATGCATAGGATGGCTTCCTGAGCTCATAACACATAAGTCTATCATTTGGAATGCTCAGCATCAGCCCATCTCGACCGGAACCGAAAATATGTAGGGTATTTAATATCACGCGGAAGCCATTGTGAGCTACACTATAAAAATCGATATCTCGGGATGCACCGTGATGTATCGTGCATATGATGGCTTCCTATGCTCATAACACATATATCTATCATTTGGAATGCTCAGCATCAGCCCATCTCGACCGGAACCGAAAATATGTAGGGTATTTCATATCACGCGAAACTGCGGAAGCCATTGTGAGCTACACCATAAAATCGTCATCTCGGGATGCACCGCGATGCATCATGAATAGGATGGCTTCCTGAGCTCATAACACATAAGGCTGTCATTTTAAATGCTCAGCATCAGCCCATCTCGACCGGAACCGAAAATATGTAGGGTATTTAATATCACGCGGAAGCCATTGTGAGCTACACCATAAAATTCGATATCTCGGGATGCACCGTGATGTATCGTGCATATGATGCCTTCCTGAGCTCATAATACATATGTCTGTCATTTGGAATGCTCAGCATCAGCCCATCTCGACCGGAACCGAAAATATGTAGGGTATTTCATATCACGCGAAACTGCGGAAGCCATTGTGATCTACACCATAAAATCGCTATCTATGGATGCACCGCGATGCATCATGCATAGGATGGCTTCCTGAGCTCATAACACATATATCTGTCATTTAAAATGCTCAGCATCAGCCCATCTCGACCAGAACCGAAAATATGTAGGGTATTTAATATCACGCGGAAGCCATTGTGAGCTACACTATAAAATTCGACATCTCGGGATGCACCGCGATGCATCATGCATATGATGGCTTCCTGAGCTCACAACACATAAATCTATCATTTGGAATGCTCAGCATCAGCCCATATCGACCGGAACCGAAAATATGTAGGGTATTTCATATCACGCGGAAGCCATTGTGAGCTACACCATAAAGTCGATATCTCGGGATGCACCGTGATGCATCGTGCATATGATGGCTTCCTGAGCTCATACTGCGCTTACACTATTGATTTTAAAAATAATTAATTAATTGGGGAAATTTATAGTATCCGTTTACAATTTTCAGAAATTAAATAACTCGCGCGAGCGACAAGTGTCCAACAAATCAATAGTGAATAAATAAATATGTCTGAGCCTATCGACCCTGTCAATAGGAACAAGAAATAGTTTCAAAACTAAATAAAGATCTCCATTGCACGACATACAACAATCGATAGCGACGAAATTAATTAATGATTAATCGCCACCTTTGCACCTGCTTCATGTGCTGGATCTTGACCTGGAGGGCAGTAAGATAAAGTGGCAGTGGTACCGCCCACGTGCCAATTCCGTCAGCAACGCGAAGACACGTGTGATGGACTTTTCCGACTTGGAGGACGGGTTCTATGCAGGAAAGAACCCCGTCACGGCTTGGTGTGATTTCTTCACTGACGAGTTTGTTTATTGCTGGGAACTAGAAGAGGGGGGTGACGTGGGCTCTATTCCGATCGAGTTCCACGCTACCATTAGCACCAACCTCAAGGCAATCGTGAAAGCAAAGAACTGTGCTAAAAAGAAGGGGCAGATGCCACTTGCGCCCCTGCCATAGACACCGCAGAAGCCAGTACCTCTGGTTCTCGTGCTTCGTAGGTTCTACAATATCATACAGTAAGCGCTTATGATAAAGAGCTCACCGCAATATCCACAGTTTCGTTCGTTGCTAAAGTGAACTGTGTTACGACTTACTGTGCCCTTAATAATAAGTGTTCAGTACTGTAAGACAAAGATCGATATTGTACAGTAAGCTTGTTCATAATACATATCTCCATATCACCATACAATACTGTATCTGAAAGACTGCATTATCAATGTTAATTATTAATTTATGGGTCGATCTTGCTGGTGCAACAAAGTAATAGCTAACATATTAATTAAGTCTGGGTCGATCTCGTATACCAATAGGAACAAGAAATAGTTTTAAAAGTAATTAATTTTGTAGATCTCGCGATGTCCAACAATACATAGGGAAAATATTAAATTAATTCGGACCAGCATAAAACCCCTATTGAAAAAAAATTCTTATTGATGAGGCCTTGGGGGGTTAAAATCAATAGTGTAAGCGCAGTAACACATAAGTCTATCATTTGGAATGCTCAGCATCAGCAGCCATCTCGACCGGAACCAAAAATATGTAGGGTATTTCATATCACGCGAAACTGCGGAAGCCATTGTGAGCTACACCATAAAATCGATATCTCGGGATGCACCGCGATGCATCATGCATATGATGGCTTCCTGAGCTCATAACACATATATCAATCATTTAGGATGCTCCGCATCAGCTCTCGACCGGAACCGAAAATATGTAGGGTATTTCCCCGATTACGCGAAACTGCGGAAGGCATTGTGGGTTTCACCATAAAATCGATATTTATTTATGCACTGCGATGCATCATGCATAGGATGGCTTCCTAAGCTCATAATACATATGTCTATCATTTAGAATGCTCCGCATCAGCCCATCTCGACCAAAACCGAAAATCCGTAGGGAATTTCATATCACGCGGAAGCCATTGTGAGCTACACTATAAAATCGACATCTCGGGATGCACCGTGATACATCGTGCATATGATGGCTTCCTGAGCTCATAACACATAAGTCTGTCATTTGGAATGCTCAGCATCAGCCCATCTCGACCGGAACCGAAAATATCTAGTATATTTCATATCACGCGAAACCGCGGAAGCCATTTGGTGAGCTACACTATAAAATCGATATCTCGGGATGCACCGCGATGCATCATGCATATGATGGCTTCCTGAGCTCATAACACATATATCTATCATTTAGGATGCTCCGCATCAGCTCATCTCGACCGGAACCGAAAATATGTAGGGTATTTCCCCGATTACGCGAAACTGCGGAAGGCATTGTGGGTTTCACCATAAAATCGATATTTATTGATGCACTGCGATGCATCATGCAAATGATGGCTTCCTGAGCTCATAATACATATGTCTGTCATTTAGAATGCTCCGCATCAGCGCATCTCGACCGGAACCGAAAATGTGAAGGGAATTTCATATCACGCGGAAGCCATTGTGAGCTACACCATAAAATCGCTATCTATGGATGCACCGCGATGCATCATGCATAGGATGGCTTCCTGAGCTCGTAGCGCATATATCTGTCATTTAAAATGCTCAGCATCAGACCATCTCGACCGGAACCGAAAATATGTAGGGTATTTAATATCACGCGGAAGCCATTGTGAGCTACACTATAAAATTCGATATCTCGGGATGCACCGTGATGTATCGTGCATATGATGGCTTCCTATGCTCATAACACATAAGTCTATCATTTGGAATGCTCATCATCAGCAGCCATCTCGACCGGAACCAAAAATATGTAGGGTATTTCATATCACGCGAAACCGCGGAAGCCATTGTGAGCTACACTATAACATTCGATATCTCGGGATGCACCGTGATGCATCATGCATATGATGGCTTCCTGAGCTCATAACACATATATCTATCATTTAGGATGCTCCGCATCAGCTCATCTCGACCGGAACCGAAAATATGTAGGGTATTTCCCCGATTACGCGAAACTGCGGAAGGCATTGTGGGTTTCACCATAAAATCGATATTTATTGATGCACTGCGATGCATCATGCAAATGATGGCTTCCTGAGCTCATAATACATATGTCTGTCATTTAGAATGCTCCGCATCAGCCCATCTCGACCGGAACCGAAAATGTGTAGGGTATTTCATATCACGCGGAAGCCATTATGAGCTACACTATTAAATCGACATCTCGGGATGCACCGCGATGCATCATGCATAGGATGGCTTCCTGAGCTCATAACACATAAGTCTATCATTTGGAATGCTCAGCATCAGCCCATCTCGACCGGAACCGAAAATATGTAGGGTATTTAATATCACGCGGAAGCCATTGTGAGCTACACTATAAAAATCGATATCTCGGGATGCACCGTGATGTATCGTGCATATGATGGCTTCCTATGCTCATAACACATATATCTATCATTTGGAATGCTCAGCATCAGCCCATCTCGACCGGAACCGAAAATATGTAGGGTATTTCATATCACGCGAAACTGCGGAAGCCATTGTGAGCTACACCATAAAATCGATATCTCGGGATGCACCGCGATGCATCATGCATATGATGGCTTCCTGAGCTCATAACACATATATCTATCATTTAGGATGCTCCGCATCAGGTCATCTCGACCGGAACCGAAAATATGTAGGGTATTTCCCCGATTACGCGAAACTGCGGAAGGCATTGTGGGTTTCACCATAAAATCGATATTTATTGATGCACTGCGATGCATCATGCATAGGATGGCTTCCTGAGCTCATAATACATATGTCTATCATTTAGAATGCTCCGCATCAGCCCATCTCGACCGGAACCGAAAATGTGTAGGGAATTTCATATCACGCGGAAGCCATTGTGAGCTACACTATAAAATCGACATCTCGGGATGCACCGTGATACATCGTGCATATGATGGCTTCCTGAGCTCATAACACATAAGTCTGTCATTTGGAATGCTCAGCATCAGCCCATCTCGACCGGAACCGAAAATATCTAGTATATTTCATATCACGCGAAACCGCGGAAGCCATTTGGTGAGCTACACTATAAAATCGATATCTCGGGATGCACCGCGATGCATCATGCATATGATGGCTTCCTGATCTCATAACACATATATCTATCATTTAGGATGCTCCGCATCAGCTCATCTCGACCGGAACCGAAAATATGTAGGGTATTTCCCCGATTACGCGAAACTGCGGAAGGCATTGTGGGTTTCACCATAAAATCGATATTTATTGATGCACTGCGATGCATCATGCAAATGATGGCTTCCTGAGCTCATAATACATATGTCTGTCATTTAGAATGCTCCGCATCAGCGCATCTCGACCGGAACCGAAAATGTGAAGGGAATTTCATATCACGCGGAAGCCATTGTGAGCTACACCATAAAATCGCTATCTATGGATGCACCGCGATGCATCATGCATAGGATGGCTTCCTGAGCTCGTAGCGCATATATCTGTCATTTAAAATGCTCAGCATCAGACCATCTCGACCGGAACCGAAAATATGTAGGGTATTTAATATCACGCGGAAGCCATTGTGAGCTACACTATAAAATTCGATATCTCGGGATGCACCGTGATGTATCGTGCATATGATGGCTTCCTATGCTCATAACACATAAGTCTATCATTTGGAATGCTCATCATCAGCAGCCATCTCGACCGGAACCAAAAATATGTAGGGTATTTCATATCACGCGAAACCGCGGAAGCCATTGTGAGCTACACTATAACATTCGATATCTCGGGATGCACCGTGATGCATCATGCATATGATGGCTTCCTGAGCTCATAACACATATATCTATCATTTAGGATGCTCCGCATCAGCTCATCTCGACCGGAACCGAAAATATGTAGGGTATTTCCCCGATTACGCGAAACTGCGGAAGGCATTGTGGGTTTCACCATAAAATCGATATTTATTGATGCACTGCGATGCATCATGCAAATGATGGCTTCCTGAGCTCATAATACATATGTCTGTCATTTAGAATGCTCCGCATCAGCCCATCTCGACCGGAACCGAAAATGTGTAGGGTATTTCATATCACGCGGAAGCCATTATGAGCTACACTATTAAATCGACATCTCGGGATGCACCGCGATGCATCATGCATAGGATGGCTTCCTGAGCTCATAACACATAAGTCTATCATTTGGAATGCTCAGCATCAGCCCATCTCGACCGGAACCGAAAATATGTAGGGTATTTAATATCACGCGGAAGCCATTGTGAGCTACACTATAAAAATCGATATCTCGGGATGCACCGTGATGTATCGTGCATATGATGGCTTCCTATGCTCATAACACATATATCTATCATTTGGAATGCTCAGCATCAGCCCATCTCGACCGGAACCGAAAATATGTAGGGTATTTCATATCACGCGAAACTGCGGAAGCCATTGTGAGCTACACCATAAAATCGTCATCTCGGGATGCACCGCGATGCATCATGCATAGGATGGCTTCCTGAGCTCATAACACATAAGGCTGTCATTTAAATGCTCAGCATCAGCCCATCTCGACCGGAACCGAAAATATGTAGGGTATTTAATATCACGCGGAAGCCATTGTGAGCTACACCATAAAATTCGATATCTCGGGATGCACCGTGATGTATCGTGCATATGATGCCTTCCTGAGCTCATAATACATATGTCTGTCATTTGGAATGCTCAGCATCAGCCCATCTCGACCGGAACCGAAAATATGTAGGGTATTTCATATCACGCGAAACTGCGGAAGCCATTGTGAGCTACACCATAAAATCGATATCTCGGGATGCACCGCGATGCATCATGCATATGATGGCTTCCTGAGCTCATAACACATATATCTATCATTTAGGATGCTCCGCATCAGGTCATCTCGACCGGAACCGAAAATATGTAGGGTATTTCCCCGATTACGCGAAACTGCGGAAGGCATTGTGGGTTTCACCATAAAATCGATATTTATTGATGCACTGCGATGCATCATGCATAGGATGGCTTCCTGAGCTCATAATACATATGTCTATCATTTAGAATGCTCCGCATCAGCCCATCTCGACCGGAACCGAAAATGTGTAGGGAATTTCATATCACGCGGAAGCCATTGTGAGCTACACTATAAAATCGACATCTCGGGATGCACCGTGATACATCGTGCATATGATGGCTTCCTGAGCTCATAACACATAAGTCTGTCATTTGGAATGCTCAGCATCAGCCCATCTCGACCGGAACCGAAAATATCTAGTATATTTCATATCACGCGAAACTGCGGAAGCCATTTGGTGAGCTACACTATAAAATCGATATCTTGGGATGCACCGCGATGCATCATGCATATGATGCCTTCCTGAGCTCATAACACATATATCTATCATTTAGGATGCTCCGCATCAGCTCATCTTGACCGGAACCGAAAATATGTAGGGTATTTCCCCGATTACGCGAAACTGCGGAAGGCATTGTGGGTTTCACCATAAAATCGATATTTATTTATGCACTGCGATGCATCAAGCAAATGATGGCTTCCTAAGCTCATAATAGCCCCCCTCGCTCCGGTGACGTGCTCACGTTAGGCTTTGCCAGGCGCGAGGGGGGCCGCGACTACGTTCAAAGAAAAAACCGCGACTAAATGCTGAGACACAAGACAGACTGAATCACTGAACTCTACATAGGTACCTATTTCTCGAAAGATTCCTAGATTCTAATCAAAAATCAGGTTGTCGTTCGATTGAAAATTGAATACTGTGGGCGTCAGATCCGAATATTTCCTAGACTCTAATCGTCACTTTTTCATACAATTAAGGTAGCAGGTTCATTGAACGTGTAGATGGGCGCATGATTGGCCAGGTAAACGATAAAGGTAAACGATACAGGTAAACGATTGGACACGAAGTGGGAACTGGTTCCGCGCGATCGAGAGGTCATCAGACCTGAGACAGGTCGTCATCGTCTCTTCGCCGGAAATTTCAGGCGAAATCACATCAACACATTATTGCATGCTGCCGAGCGGAGGGCAGCATGCATGCTGGGAAGGCAGGTTGCATGCTTGCATGCAAGGGAATAGTTTTCAGAAGCATATGAAAAATATTCTATTGCTTCTAAAAACTATTCCTACTTATTATATATCATGAACCCTTTGCCTTGCCCTTTACCGCTGCACGCGACCGGCAAGCATCTTTGAAACTCGGAAGTTTCAAAGATGCGTTTGGTATTTTGGGTGCACCCTAAAATCACAAAACAGCCGAGCGCTTCCCGTTTGTGCGGGATATTCACATTTATTCCATGGCATATTTCATATGAAATATGCACATAAGCACGAAGGCATCGGCCACGCATCTTTGAAACTAACGAGTTTCAAAGATGCGTTTTTTGTCATTTGGGTGCGCATACCCAAATAACAAATCAGCCGAGCGCTTCCCGTTGGCGTGGGGTATCCAACGCTTGAATGTTGAATATTCATCATAATATGAGTTAGCATGCGAGGTTGCAAAGGCATCGGGACAGAATCTACGAAACTGTCCTATGCCTTTGCCTTTGGGTTCGAACGTACCCAAACCCAAAGATGCCAAACAGCCGAGGGCTTCCCGTGCGTCCTAGCGCACGAAACTTGGCAAAAATACTGCCAAGAGATATATCTTTAAGTTACTTGAAGCTCAAAGCTTCAAGTTACTTGTGCGCCCAACGCGCAGTTTATTTCTAAGGCAGATGTTTTGGGTTTGGGTTCGAACGTGACACCCAAACCCAAAGATGCCAAACAGCCGAGGGCTTCCCGTGCGTCCTAGAGCGCGAAACTTGGCACAAATACTGTCAAGATACATATCTTTAAGTTACCTGAAGCTCAAGGCTTCAAGTTACTTGTGCGCGAAACGCGCAATTTATTTCTAAGGCAGATGTTTTGGGTTTGGGTTTGGGTTCGAACCCAAACCCAAAGATGCCAAACAGCCGAGGGTTTCCCGTGCGTCATAGAGCCCGAAACTTGGCACACATACTGACAAGGTACATATATTTAAGTTGCCTGAAGCTCAAAGCTTCAAGTTACTTGTGCGCGAAACGCGCAGTTTATTTCTAAGGCAGATGTTTTGGGTTTGGGTTTGGGTTTGGGTTCGAACCCAAACCCAAAGATGCCAAACAGCCGAGGGCTTCCCGTGCGTCCTAGAGCACGAAACTTGGCACAAATACTGCCAAGAGATATATCTTTGAGTTATCTGAAGCTCAAGGCTTCAAGTTACTTGTGCGCCCAACGCACAATTTATTTCTAAGGCAGATTTATTGGGTTTGGGTTTGGGTTCGAACACAAACCCAAACCCAAAGATGCCAAGCAGCCGAGGGTTTCCCCTGCGTGTGCATGTGTGGTATTCATATGAAATATTCCATGAAATAATTGTGAATATCCCGCTCAAACGGGAAGCGCTCGGCCGTTTTGTAAAATTAGGGTGCACCCAAAATACAAAACGCATCTTTGAAACTCGGAAGTTTCAAAGATGCTTGCCGGTCGCGTGCAGAGGTAAAAGGCAAGGCAAAGGGTTTAGGATATAGAAGAAGTAGGAATAGTTTTCAGAAGCACTAGAAAACTTTTCATATGCTTCTGAAAACTATTCCTACCGCCGCTAAATCTTAAACCCTTTGCCTTCTTTCCCTTTGCCTTGGACGTTTGACCTTCCGTTCGCAGTTTTACCATGTGCACCTGACCTCGGAGCGGTGGCAACCTCGGATCCGGCGAAATGACGATGACGACCTGTCTCAGGTCTGATGACATCTCGATCGCGCGGAATCAGTTCCCACTTCGTGTCCAATATCGTTTACCATTGGCCATACTGTAGGTCATATGTTCCCAGTTTCGTGGAATTAGCGGACGACGCCAATACTATTCGTTCAAAATGCCGTTCTGGTTGCCCGCTCATTTTGAATTCGACGATACCGATGGCGGCGTGCCGCGTGTGGGCCCACGGACGACGCCAATACTACGTATTCGTTCAAAATGCCGTTCTGGTTGCCCGCTCATTTTGAATTCGACGATAGAGCTCTACCGATGGCGTGACTGTGACTGCCCAACTGTGCGCCCAATGCTGTTGTGCATGCCCAACTCGTGTTGCTGCTGTGAATGCCCTTTTGTGCGCATCTGTTTATTTCTGGAAAAGCGTTGTTGCTGTGACTGCCCAACTGTGCGCCCAATGCTGCTGTGGATGCCCAACTCGTGTTGCTGCTGTGCATGCCCAACTGTTCGCATCTGTTTGTTTCTGGAAGCGCTGCTGGAACACCTTGTAATAGAACATTTCTACTTGTAAATCTGATCATTACGTATTGTGGGGTATTCAACTTCATACATCTGTGCGCATTTCAATAAGTTAACCCACCATTCCACGCGTGGGCCCTCGCGAGGGGGGCTCCAACCTCCGGTCTGGATATATCATACATATGTCTGTCATTTAGAATGCTCCGCATCAGCGCATCTCGACCGGAACCGAAAATGTGAAGGGTATTTCATATCACGCGGAAGCCATTGTGAGCTACATTATAAAATCGATATCTCGGGATGCACCGCGATGCATCGTGCATAGGATGGCTTCCTGAGCTCATAACACATAAGTCTGTCATTTGGAATGCTCAGCATCAGCCCATCTCGACCGGAACCGAAAATATGTAGGGTATTTAATATCACGCGGAAGCCATTGTGAGCTACACCATAAAATCGATATCTCGGGATGCACCGTGATGCATCGTGCATATGATGCCTTCCTGAGCTCATAACACATAAGTCTATCATTTGGAATGCTCAGCATCAGCCCATCTCGACCGGAACCGAAAATATTTAG
>LGRX02002722.1:0-10114 GCA_001247695.2 Cymbomonas tetramitiformis | reverse complement strand
GATGTCACCATCACGCGCGCGGGGCCGGGAGTGCCCCAATGCCACCATCGCGCGTGCTGGGGCGGGAGTGCCCCACGCGCGGATACCACCATCACGCGCGCAGGGACGGGAGTGCCCCACGCGTGGATACCACCAAGCATCGCGTGCGCGGGGGTGGGAGTGCCCCACGCGCGGATACCGCCATGCATCACTTGCTAGAGGAGCTTTGAAGGATGTTTGGCTGAAGTGAAGTTGACGGACGTTGAACTCTTAGGTCTCTAACAATAAAATTGTGGGATATCGCGCCGCAGGCGCCGAAAATTTGGAAATTCTCATTGTTTTGATCAATTCTAAGTGGTGTTCGGTTGCGAACTTGCGATTACAGTAGGGCTGACTACCCCCCCCACTCTTTCCGGACTCGCTTTCGTGCGGCGGGGTAACCTTCCACCCCCCACTCTGCGATGTCCTATGTCGGGGCTCCGCCCCCCTAGGGGCAAAGTGTGGGCAGCCCATCCGAAATCGGATCGTTCGATCACCTCATCATTCATTTATATTTTATATAATAATGCAAACAGTGAACGCTGACTGAACCAAGGCTACCAATCGTTTATGAATTGTGTAAAGCAATTGTCCGATTAATCGATTAATACGGATTTTTTGATAAGCGATTATGACGAAATTGGGCACAATCGAATCGATTAATCGGATAATTACTTTCGAAATCGAACGAATCGCCAGTGTTACGAGGCACAACTCGCTTAAATCGAATCGGCTACGGAATTCAAATAATCGAATCGGTTTCATAACTGGTATGAAAATTGAAACCGATTACTGTAGTAGCCTTGGTCTGAACCATGACCATGACCGACTCTGACAGTGGTATCATTCCGCTCTTACGCTTTATAGAAGAGACAGTTTGAAAAAACAGAGTGCGGGTTTTTGTACCCCCGGCCCCCACTTGGGACTTGGTCGCGTCCGAAAGGTGGGGGGGACTTGGGACATATCGGCACCGCCCGAGAAGTGGGGGTGGGGGACTAAGGACGTGTCGGCGCCCGGACAAGTGGGGGGTGGGGGACTTGGGACTTGTCGGCGCACGGGCGGTGGGGGTGGGGGGACTTGGGACTTGGTCGGCGCCTGGAAAGCAAATGTACGCGGTTCGATCGGACCCGGTGACGCGGCGCGATAAACCGAAAACCCGGTGTAGACGCGGTGACGCGGTCGTGACCCAGTGACACCCACACCGCGCACGGGCAACAAGACCACGATGCCATACAGAGTATAGCCTCCTTGCGTAATATAACATTCTGTTGGATATAACATCCTGTGGAATAGCTATAGGGGCCTCTTTATACCATTACGAGTCATTCGACATATAGCATCGTATCGGAATCGTATCACAATCGAAGGATCGATTACGAGGGGGGGAAATCGGTGCTTGAGGGAGCGGTGCTTGGAGGGCGGTGCCGGGTTGGCGCATTTCCCTTAAACCGAAAGGTGGGTGGGGGATGGGGGACTTGCGACTTGTCGGTTGAAAAAGTGGGGAGGGGGGTGGGGAACTTGGTACGTGTTGGTTGGGGAAGTGGGTGGGTGGGGGGGGTAAAGATATTGGACACGAAGTGAGGCCGGTTCCGCGCGATCGAGGTCATCGACACGAGCGAGGTCGTCATCGTCTCCTTCGCCGGAAATTTCCGGCGAAATCACATCAACACATATTGCATGCTGCCGAGCGGAGGGCAGCATGCATGCATGCTGGGGAAGGCAGGTG
This sequence comes from Cymbomonas tetramitiformis, assembly GCA_001247695.2. NCBI lineage: Eukaryota > Viridiplantae > Chlorophyta > Pyramimonadophyceae > Pyramimonadales > Pyramimonadaceae > Cymbomonas > Cymbomonas tetramitiformis. The sequence continues at coordinate 8,370 of LGRX02002722.1, read as the reverse complement.
GCATGGTGCCGCATGGTGCCGAGAGCAGGTTGCATGCGTGCATGCTGGGGAATAGTTTTCAGAAGCATATGAAAAATATTCTATTGCTTCTAAAAGCTATTCCTACTTATTATATATCATAAACCCTTTGCCTTGCCCTTTACCGCTGCACGCGACCGGCAAGCATCTTTGAAACTCGGAAGTTTCAAATATGCGTTTGGTATTTTGGGTGCACCCTAAAATTACAAAACAGCCGAGCGCTTCCCGTTTGTGCGGGATATTTACATTTATTCCATGGCATATTTCATATGAAATGTACACATAAGCACGAAGGCATCGGCCACGCATCTTTGAAACTAACGAGTTTCAAAGATGCGTTTTTGTCATTTGGGTGCGCATACCCAAATAACAAATCAGCCGAGCGCTTCCCGTTGGCGTGGGGTATCCAACGCTTGATGGCTACTGCCGTTATTGCCAGTCATGTTACAAGGACCGGAGGGGAAAACATGGTGGAGGCGTGTGCTCTCGATATATTTGATATGTGAGCGCTTGGAGACCATTATTGGGTGTCAAAGTAATTGTTTTTAACCTACGTTACACATACCACTAAATGTTGGTGTGTGATTAAGAGGGTTAAACGGGTGGGGGTGAAATCAATTAAAATTAATCAAAATGGCCAGTTCTGTCACAAGGACCGAGATGTTTCTCACGCTAGCTACCTCCACGAAGGTCCTGTGAAAATTCGGAGACCCATGTTGTCAAGTTCGCGAGCTGCTCTTTCTGCAGTGTCTTATCAAAAAATGATCGGAGGTCATCTTCGCCCTCAAAACATCGGTTGAAGTAGCCTGGGTATACAAAATCCGAAAATGTCACTGTGGGGTGGTTGAAATCCAGTCATTTTTTACGCTACCCATGCTTAATATTGATAACGTAGCATGAATTTGCGACATTGTTTTGGCAAGCGGGCCAAGGGATATTTAGTTCAAGTTCCAACGATGATACGAACCGAAGGGCAGGCGCTCAAAACATCAAGAGGACGTCCAAAACAATTATGGCAACACCAGTCCTTGTAATAGGACCGGAACCCGATTTCAGTCCTATAACAAGGACTGGTAGGCAGTAGCCATTGAATGTTGAATATTCATTATAATATGAGTTAGCATGCGAGGTTGCAAAGGCATCGGGACAGAATCTACGAAACTGTCCTATGCCTTTGCCTTTGGGTTTGGGTTCGAACGTACCCAAACCCAAAGATGCCAAACAGCCGAGGGCTTCCCGTGCGTCCTAGCGCACGAACCTGGGCACACATACTGTCAAGAGATATATCTTTAAGTTACTTGAAGCTCAAGGCTTCAAGTTACTTGTGCGTCCAACGCGCAATTTATTTATAAGGCAGATTTATTGGGTTTGGGTTTGGGTTCGAACGTGCGCACCCAAACCCAAAGATGCCAAACAGCCGAGGGCTTCCCGTGCATCCTAGAGCGCGAAACGCGGCACAAATACTGCCAGGATACATATCTTTAAGTTACCTGAAGCTCAAGGCTTCAAGTTACTTGTGCGCGAAACGCGCAATTTATTTCTAAGGCAGATGTTTTGGGTTTGGGTTTGGGTTCGAACCCAAACCCAAAGATGCCAAACAGCCGAGGGCCTCCCGTGCGTCATAGAGCACGAAACTTGGTACAAATACTGCCATGATACATATCTTTAAGTTACCTGAAGCTCAAAGCTTCAAGTTACTTGTGCGCGAAACGCGCAATTTATTTCTAAGGCAGATTTATTGGGTTTGGGTTTGGGTTCGAACCCAAACCCAAAGATGCCAAACAGCCGAGGGCTTCCCGTGCGTCCTAGAGCACGAAACTTGGCACAAATACTGCCAAGAGATATATCTTTGAGTTACCTGAAGCTCAAGGCTTCAAGTTACTTGTGCGCCCAACGCGCAGTTTATTTATAAGGCAGATTTATTGGGTTTGGGTTTGGGTTCGAACACAAACCCAAACCCAAAGATGCCAAGCAGCCGAGGGTTTCCCCTGCGTGTGCATGTGTGTTAATTCATATGAAATATTCCATGAAATAGATGCGAATATCCCGCACAAACGGGAAGCGCTCGGTCGTTTTGTAATTTTAGGGTGCACCCAAAATACAAAACGCATCTTTGAAACTCGGAAGTTTCAAAGATGCTTGCCGGTCGCGTGCAGAGGTAAAAGGCAAGGCAAAGGGTTTAGGATATAGAAGAAGTAGGAATAGTTTTCAGAAGCACTAGAATACTTAACATATGCTTCTGAAAACTATTCCTACTGCCGCTAAATCTTAAACCCTTTGCCTTTCCCTTTGCCTTTGACCTTCCGTTCGCAGTTTTACCATGTGCACCTGACCTCGGAGCGGTGGCACCTCGGATCCGGCGAAATGACGATGACGACCTGTCTCAGGTCCGATGACATCTCGATCGCGCGGAATCAGTTCCCACTTCGTGTCCAATATCGTTTACCGCGGTGGGGGTGGGGGGGGACTTGGGGCCGACCGACGTCGGGAGGGGTGGGGGTGGGGGGGACTTGGGACTCTTTTGAAAAATGACCAACAAAAGCCCGCACTCTGTTTTTCAAACTTTCTCTTCTATCACGTTCATGCCAAGGCCCGGTATCGATGACACGATAAGTCCGATTAATCGATTAATCAGACTTATCGTTATCGATCGATAAGTTCAAACGACTTATCAAAAATATCATTATCAATCGATAAGTTCGAATGACTTATCAATATCAATCGATTAGTTCAAACACGTTTTTGCAATCGAATAATCGATATGTCGCGTGCGTGGTACATATCGATAATTGTGCACCGCTGTACAGGGCGCGCATTGTTTGAAATCCTGATATATCATGATATTTCATGATATATCGATCCAATCAATGAACTCTTGGATATCGTCAATCCTAAGATCAAAGATGGGAGCCCAACCTACACTTGGCCTTCGTATAGACGATACATATATGGGGTTAAAATAAGAGGGACCACTAGTTCCGCAGCCGCATTTCTTGAATCGATGGGTCGTGGTCGTGGAAAAGGGCCCGAGCGTCAGAAAACCGACGAGGTCGTGTTGCTCGCACAAGGAAAGGGGCCCGTGAAGAGGACGCAGAAGAACCCTTTCGACTGCCATGGTAGCGACGACGTTGATACTGATATCATGAAATGGTGGTTGGAGCACAAGGAGAAGTTGCCAAACATGTTTAGGATGGCACGCCAAATTTTAGCTCCCCCTACTAGTCCAGCTGGGGTAGAACGCACATTTAGTGCATGTGGGCAGATGCATTTAGATTTACGCAAGAGTGTGAGTGAAGGGACCCTAGAACATAGTTCAATGGCCTCTATCAATACCTTGTAAACTAATTTTTTCTCGGATGTGTTATCGATAGGTATCAGGTGCACTATCGATAGTTATCGTGATTAATCGGGTTGGCTTTTGTTATTCATATCAATCGATAAGTTCGAATGACTTATCAGTATCATTCGATAAGTTGGAATGACTTATCAATATCAATCGATTAGTTCGAATGGCTTATTCATTGTTATTCGATTAGTTCAAAAAATCGCGATACCGGGCCTTGGTCCATGCTCGTTGTGTCACACCGAAATTTGGGGTTTTAGACCTGGGCGTTTTTTTGCGATCGCTGCTTTGTGGTTGGTTAAACTCCCGGCGATTCATTCACAAGTATTATACCTCGGGGTTTTCATTTTACGCTTTTTGCGCTTTTCATTTCGCAGGGGTTGAACTTGGACAGAAGACATGCCCGCTGAGCCCAAAGTTTGCGATACGTTTTGGGGCTCGGGGGCAATGAAACCGACCCGCAGTAGATTTTTGCTGTGGGCTCTTGAATCGTATAAATCGGCTGACGGTCAGCAGCACGCTCCACCGGGAAACCATATCTCTTATCGTGAACGTCGACGTGGCACAGATTGAACACGACGTGAATCTCATTGGCGGAAACTGGGTCATGACTCGTGAGCTCGGTGGGTCAGTTCTCGGTGCGTCGGTGGCCCGTTCAAGCTTTTCATTTAGATCGATGGGGTAATTGGGGTGGTACTTCGGAATCTTTCGCTGAGTCAGGATGAGAGTATAAACAAACAACCGCCATGTACGGCATATATAAGTTATAAACTATATTATTCTGGGAACAAATTTTAATTGTTTCCGGAACAATTGACTTTTGATTTTCCCCGTAATAGAAGATGCTTTTTGAAAAATCATGCGGTCATTTTCTGTACCCCCCCCACACACACACACCGCTGACTTGGTTTGGCTTGGGAAGTGGGGGACTTGGGACTCTTGAGGCCTCTCGGCAATCCCCATACTTAAGGATTCATTAACACTTTCAAAGGGGTGGGGGGACTTGGGACTTGCGTACTCGAAGCAAGTGGGGGGTCGGGGACTTGGGACTTGGGGTCAAAATTCAAAATAGAAAGTGACACCATGTCACGTTCAAAAAACATCTTCTATAACAATGAATGTTGGCTACGGGAAAGCATATTTAGGGTTTAGTGTTAGGTTTTTAGGGTGCCTGACTACTGGATAAACCCCATAAACTCTCACTAAACCCTAAACATGCGTGCCCGTAGCCAAATTTCGTTGTTATGGGGAAATCAAAAGTTAATTATTTCGGAAACAATCAAAAGTTGCTCCCGGAAAAATTAAAACCTTATAAGGTATAAACTACGAATCGCACAAATACGTATTAAATGATGAGGCACTGATGTGAGCCACAGTCCCACCGAGGCCACCGCATCGTGGCATGTGACTCTCTGTGTGAGCGCGCGTGTGTGTCCTACTATATCTTAATCGAGGGGTGCACGCGGACTAGATAATATCGGCGACTTGACCGGAGCGAATGGTGTCTTTGCACTCGCAATACCTTTTGGGACATCCAAATAAAGTATTCCTAACCGCTCCGCTCGAGATTTTAAGCGGAGCAATACAATCTCCACGAAACACAGAGTTCGGACTTTACCCTCGGCACCCTCGAATTGCGGGTGTTTTTTTTTGGCATGTGTTCAAGTCAGTTTTCGTGCAGTTTAAAGCTCGTGAGACGTGGGGTTTATCGCTCGCCAGCATACTCAAAGAAAATTGGGGTCTCGGTGGTTCATATGAGCAATTGTTTGCACGACTCCGATCAATAGCGCGCGTGCGGTGCGGCATAGCAATAGTTCGAAAAATGTTTACCCTCTATAGAGGGTTAAAAAACGATAAGGAGATATATGTGGGTGCATGGCCTTACGGCCCGATTTCAACAGTTTCGACCCTGGCTCATCGCATATCAAAATGTTCGTATTTTTCAGCACATCGCGATGCACATTTTGATATGCGACGAGCCAGGGTCGACATTTTTAATATCTAGCCATAGGTGTAACATATGCATATCTCTTAATCGTTTTCGAGTTTGCCCTCTATAGAGGGTAACGTTTCACGATCGGTTAACGGTGTAGATGTCACGTCTCGACAAGGTTCGGGTACATATAGCCAGGAAAGGCATACCACCCACGCGTGGGTGGAGGCGGTACGAAACGCGGAACATTGGTTAGCTCGTTTTCCATATGTTTTTGGGGCGCCTAGCTTGGGCACTGTCCGAGCCCCGGGCAAAATGGGCAAATTGAGCTAACGGAAATCGTGACGTAAACGTGTGGGGGGCATGCATACTGCCCATTACTTTGGGGGGTTTGACGAGTTGGGGGGGTAAGGCATGGTGCCATTTAATTGCATTCGCTTATACGGCGGTCAAATGGCGTGCCATACCCTGTATGACAGGGGTATGACATTGTGTCATACCCATATCATACCATATTGCATCGCCTTATACGCCTCAGAAATAGCTATACGCTGAAGGGCCCATGCGGTGGGAGTCCACATGGGCACTCTAATTGATCGTTTAAATGGCATGGTACACCATCCTATCCAAATGTATGCCTCCCGTGAGCTGAGTTACAAGGTGAGCCCGAAGCGGACTCCAAAAGTCGAGGGGGGGTGCACGCGGACTAGATAATATCGGCGACTTGACCGGAGCGATTGGTGTCTTTGCACTCGCAATACCTTTTGGGACATCCAAAATAAAGTATTCCTAACCGCTCCGCTCGAGATTTTAAGCGGAGCAATAAAATCTCCACGAAACACAGAATTCGGACTTTACCCTCGGCACCCTCGAATTGCGGGTGTTTTTTTGGCATTGTGCCGGTGGGCACGACGGCTGTGATATCTCGAGTGTGTGGCCGTCCACTGACGCTCACACATTAAGAAGGATTTGTGTTTAAAAATGTTAATGACGTGTTAAAAAATGTTAATCGAGTGTTAAATAGTGTTAATGTGGAAACTGGGTGTTAATCAAGTGTTGATACGCGAAAATTTTCATAATGGGCTATATTATAGGCGGAAACGTGTTAATGAGGTGTGAAGAAAATGTTAACCGTTGGCGAGGGAGTATTAATGGGACAGTTCAGGAGTGTTAATGGAAGGGTGCATCTGTTAATCGAGGCTAAGTGTGTTAATCTGCGTATAAAAATTGCGGTTTTAAATTATACTGGCTGTGTGTGGGAGGCAGGTCTGATATGGATGACTTATTATCGCTGCGGAACGAACGAAGGGACTAGCGCGTCGGAGAGGCTGGGTTTGTAAAAGGCCAAAGATTTGTCTGGCAGTCGACGATGAGTAATTATACACACTGTATCGGATAGGATCGGTGGTGGTATAAGCGTATGATAAACCGTGTGATGGGTGTTCGTGCGATGGACGCAGTCACGCAGACGGGTGATGTCATGTCATCGATCGTGGCCTATGATGAGGTTCAACATTTATATCCATATCGATTATGAAATACTTCAAATTTGCGGCGTGACACAGTTGAGAAGTTGCAAGTTCAAAATTTGAGCTCACTTGGTCAACCTCACTCGTGAAACCCCACCTTTCCCTTGGGGACGTGTTAAAACACAGCCTAGTGGGCGCATGGTGTGATTCTAGCGCAGTATTTTATTTTATTTGGTCTCTATATTTCGTTTCAGTATGTCCACGCCATGTTGTGGGCCGTTCTTGAAGAGATTTACGCTCGCGCTTGGAACGCTTTTTGGCTTTGGGAAGTTTCGACGACATGGCGCTATTCGATTTTCTTAGAGTAGAATAGTCATTTATTTCCATTATATTATATGGTAACATGAGATTTTTTGTAGCTACGCTTAAACAAACGCGTATGCACTCGACCTTTCTCTTCTTTACAAAATCACTGATCGGCAGACCCTTTGCAAGCGGGAAAAACGCTATTCTAACGGCGTTTTGGACTTTACCGGCGTTCTCCTCGCGGAAAACCACCACATGATGATATTTACATCACTTCATTTGGTCATTTTTTCGAAAAGATGGAGGCACACTTGATTGGCAACCCTATCTTTTTGGCGACAGTTTTTGTCAGCATGCAATTCGTTCGTGGCATTAGCTCAAACAGAGCGCCAAACCTGCGGTTTGGAGATCTCGGTGAAAACCCGAGATGCCACACAATAGAAGAGTGTTTCCTTACCAAGCTGGATATCCTCTCCATCATTTGATGTCAGAGAAGCCTATACCCCGTGGAAGGCGGTGTGGTGTGGTCGCATACGGCCATGATGGGGCATATGGTCGGTACCCAGAGGTAGATTGGGTCATGTACGTCGTGCATACAAGGTGGTAGGTGAGTTGAAGTCGATTTGGTCATCCAAGTGGTGTGAACCAACTGAGCTTCGTGTGGGGGGTTGGTGGGGTGGGTGCGAAAAATCGCTACCTCTTGGGTGCACGCCTGAGGGGGCGCTACCCAACCACCAAGGCTGGATGGCAAAGCATGGGGCCAACATATTTTGGTGATTTGAGTGTGCGGGACACGAATATCAAGTCCGTTTGGCCATCCGATGCAGTGACCATGTGGAAATGGGGTGGGGGCTGGAGGGGGGAGGCGCAACGAGGGGGGGCGAAAATAAGGGAAATCCAGCTTGTTATTCGTGAGTACCCAAACTGCGAAATTTCGATGGCGGGCTTAGGCTGAGAAGTGAGGGGCGGTAGTATGGGTAGAACCTCGCGCTGAATCCGAATCCGAGGTCCGCTGCTCGATTTGGTGACGGGAGGTGGCCATAAATACGGAGCCGCCCTGCGGGGCTGACAGGCGCCACTGAGCTATTCGCTGAATCACGGTGAGGCAAAGGGGGGGGGGAGAGTTGATGGCGGATGAGCATGGGAGTGCAAGCGAACTTAAAGTAAGACAGAATATATCGTATGCAAGTTGTATACAAGGCGGTGGGGCAGTTGAAGTCGATTTAGTCCGCCAACGAGGTGTCGCAGCCGAAACCCTAACTTGCGGTGGTAGGCGGCCGAAATCGATCGGGAAAGTTCGG
>LGRX02002721.1:20988-40991 GCA_001247695.2 Cymbomonas tetramitiformis | reverse complement strand
GTGGCCGGCCCCCCAGTTCGGTTCAAAACATACTTCTCGCCAATAAGATCCCTAACTAACTTTCACATTATCCCTGGACACTCAGTCGCATATTTCCCAATGTGTGGTACCTGTGGAAAAACAATTACGTTAGTCCAAAGCCCAACAAACCGTGCAAACAACAATGTCGCTTTCGTATCTGAGTTACTGCTCTTGAAAGGTCAAGGCCCCAGCTCCAAGCCGTTGTTCCCTAGTTAGTGACAACCCATGTGCCACAACCAGGTCCGTAGGTGAAGGCGGTACATCACGATAGTTGGGCAATACCGTAGCGCAACACTGGTGGAGAAGACAGAATTGAAACTTGTGCTTTACCCACTGACCATTCACCTTGCGCCGACCCATGACCACCACCCTTGGGCCATCCTTTGAAAGGATGGGCTGGGATTGCTTGTGGGTCTTCGCTGTCACGCAACCCTTGCGGGACTCGGAGGCCGCGCAACTTGCTTTCCTACCGGTACCGGGCACCACCATCCATTGCCCGTAGGCCAGTTCCTCACTCCCGACACGATCGCCGGTGGTGAGGCGGGATCCTAGCGCCGTTAAGATGTCGTCGATCTCCTCCGTGGTAAACCCCGATTGCACGTAAAATGCATGTCCAGGTTTGAACCCCGCGCGGAATAGGAGGGTGGACAGGCACAAGCAAAGCTTCACCGAAGTCGACCTTCCCACGCGAGTCATCGTTTGGCGCCATGAGTAGCATGAGCAGCTGATGCGTTGTTGCGCCGCCCGGGCCAGATGACCAAATATCACCCGCGAGGGTTCACCTCGACCAGAGGACAAGGTGTAACTGCGGTCCAGGAAGCCGTCGTGTCTTCCACGTGCGGTTAAACGGACGGTCGGTTGGCCAACCTGTATCACTTTCAAGCGCTTGTCAGGCTGCAAGAACATGCGAGCCAACATTTGCGCGTGGCCTTTCGTGGTGCTTGTCTGGTACCGCACCTCGTCCAAAGACCCGACGGACACGCGGCGAGTGTCCACGTAGCGATGTTCGGAATGAAAGTGCACCGCGGTCTCCAAATATTGCACCACGAGCGCCTCGTCCACCTCTTGGGAAGACTGCCAAACATAACGGGCGGCCGGGTCCTCGGTGTTTGGGTCGAACTGCCATTGGAACTCCAAAGGGTTCTCGAGGCATGCCCGCACCAACTTGATGGCCGGAGTCGGCGTTCCAGGCTCGTCGATCGTCACCCTAGTCTTAGTCCTCTTCCCCATCGATCGGACTTGGTTTGGTCGGTGACTGCGTGTCTCCGTCGTCACTGGACCAGGAGTGACATATATTTCACGCACCTCCTCAAGGACGTCGTACGCGGTGTGGCGTGCGCGTTGCATGGCGGTGTACACCCTTCGCCGCTCATCGTAGAGGGTGTTCGTGCGGGAGTCCCGCTGGCTGTGGCCACCTTCTCCTACGTGCTCCAACCAGGCGGACTGAGTGATGTACGTCACGTTCTCCAGGTGCAAGAACTCGGAGGCCGGCAGATTCACGCCGATCAGGTTGCCGTCCTTGGAGAAGAGTTGCTCCGCCGGGTTAGCCCCTTTGCTTTGTGTGAAAAGCTGCAGGGTGCGTTCGCCTTCACCTTCGTAAAATAAAACGAGCGAAGACAAAGAGGATTGCACGCTCTTGCTCTCTTGCTCCATGATGAAGTCGAAGAGGCGCGCACGTGCGTCCATCACACGTCTGGGGGCTTGTGCTTCGTACCACCGTGTGAACAGTGTCCGGAACTGGGTCTCCTCGAAACTCTTGTCCAAACACCGAGCGTGTATCCCCATATTCGCAACGAGGTGCAAGTCACAGCCTTTCTCCAACGAGTTGCCCGCCTCGTCCCGCGTCATGTACTTCTTTCGGTCCTCCCGGCGCATGAACTTGTTGTAGTTCAAGCGGATGCCGATCCAGCCTCCGCCACCCGCGTCACGGACGAAACCGACGGGACGAAAGCAAATCTCACCTTTTGGGTTGGTCTTTACCCAAACCTCCTTGTCTCGATATTTCGCGAAGTCGGCGTCCTCCATGGCCACCGTCCGGCAAGCGTAGTCGATGCCTTGCCGCATCTTCTCCTCATCCACACCGCGTTCACCCGCCGGCAGCACGAAGGTTGCCAGTTTTATCAACCCAATTCCGGGCACGACCGTTGCAACCTTCTCGACAACGCGACCGTTAATGCAGCTGTGGCCACCATCAGAACATGCGTAGCAACCGATGAACGGAGGCTTGCCGAGAATGCGGTCCATCAACAGCATGATCTTCGCGGGGGACCACGGCAAGTCCAGGGGGCACATGAACCAGTTCAGAGGTGCGGTGTCGAAAAGAAGAGTACGGTATCCCTTTGAGTCTAGGATCCGTTTCATTTCCTTGACCTCGTCATCAGCAGCACGCTCGGGGGCACGTTGAGTCGCACGGTGTTCTTTCATCACGTCGCGGACGGCGCGAGCGTCTTGCATTTCGCGGGCCACCTAAAATGGAACCATGCTGTAAGAATAACATGTCCCCGACGTATAACGGAAAGGTAACACAAAAATAGGGCGATACCTTGTACACGTCGATGGGAGAGCCGTCCGGAGAGGAAAGCATCTTCTCGAAGGCAACCGTTGTGGCGGAGTTCTTCAGCTTCTCGGAAGTGAAGCGACCACCGAAAACGGGAAGGGCTTCTTTGATGGCGTCTTGGGTTTCTTTGGAAACAACGGCCTTCCCCTTTTTATCCATGGGTTGGCAGGCATGGGTGCCTTCGTGTCTAAAGAGCAGTAGGTGGCCTTCGGCTGCGGGAAGGTCGATGCGGACCAAAGTAGCCCGGGCACCACAGGTAATAACTTCCATGGGTTCTTGACACTTTTTGCATGGAGGGCCTTCAATCTGAAAGAAGAAAAGAAAAGCGTAAGGTCCTACTGGAAAAGTGGGGAAAGTGTACAGGAAAACCTTGGGATTAAAATACCTCAACGCCGAGGAAAGCGGAAGCGGAGCGTTTGCCACGTTGTTGAGAACTTGTCTGAACGAACTCTTTGTCATGGGTTTTAAAGAAAGAGCACTCCGTATTCCTGCAAAGTTTTTCTCCAAGGCAGTTTTGAAGTCGAACTTGAGAGTTGCAGTCCTTGACGGCATCTTGTCGGGTTACCTCCGCCCAAGTTGTGGCGCAGGCGTGGGACCAAGAACGGTTCGTGACATGGAAGTCAAGTTTGTTCAGCGGTAGACCGCCCTTCCCGGTTGGTTTAGGAAGAGGTGAGGACATGTGGTGACCAAAAGTTACATTGCCATCGACGTCGAAGGGGACGTTGTTCACACGTTTGCAATCTGCGGGCCACTTAAAAGAAGAGGCGTGACTGGAAGTCGAGTCGGACTTGGAAAGGTTTGTCGAAGCGACGGACTCCGTGGGCTTGGGCTTCGTGTTTGGTGAGAACCGGGGAGTCTTGCACTCGCCGGTGTAAATAATGTCTTCTTCATCATAGCTGTCATCGCTTTCGCTGTCGCTTACCAAGATTGGCATGTTGTCGTCGGTAGGAGTACCGTACACATTGTGCAAGAAGCCCGCGTGAACGGGAAACAGGTTCAAAGAGCAAGCAACGGAGTCATCGTACTCGGAGGTGACGGAAAGATCTTCTTTCTTGTCAAGACTAAAAACATTGCAAAGTGTGTCGCTAGTCACAAAAGGGTCTCCAAGATGCCAAACAATAGGAACTTCACGAACGACATCCCCGGTTTCAAGGCAGCGAAAAGTAACAAATTGAGTGGACATTGCATTAGCCCTAGGAAGTCGGTAAAATAAATGCACTCCCGAAGTGAAAGTGTTGAGGAGAGGCCTTAAAAAACTCTAGTCGCCAAAATAAAAGGCGACGCCGAAATAAAATCGAGTCGAGGCGACGGCTGGGAAATTTTCGAGTCGAGTCGAGAACGACACCGACCAAACGAGTCTAGCTGTTTCGGAAAGAGAGGCGAAGGAAAAAATCGAGTCGAGTGTCGAGTCGAGGCGAAACCTTCAAAATATTCGACTCGAGGAAACGCTTTGAAAATTTAAAAAAAAAATATCGAGGCGAAAAAATATCGAGTCGAGAACGACACTGACCAAAGGAGTCGACGTGTTTCGGAAAGAGAAGTCGAAGAAAACCTGAAGACAGTTGAGAGCTAGTAAAGAACTCTAGCCGCCAAATAAAAAGCGCAAAGATTTAAAGTCAAAAGAAACAAGCAAACATGCCTCCAAAGAAAGGAAGCACAAAGAAGTCCGGGGATTCCAACACCGAAAGATTGGTATACGCTGACGTCATGGAGCAACGCTTTGTTGAGCAGAAGACGCTTAAACTCGCTGACTGCTCTTTTAGCGACAACCCAAGAGGCCACAACCACAACGGTCTCAACGTGGAGAAGTCCGTTGAGAAAAACGGCATCGACCTTTCCCAAACCATGATCTGGCGCCGCGCCAAAAAAGGAGATCCTAAGGCCCACGGGTAAGTTTCACTAAACCTTCTTGAAGAACTGCGCTGACAAAAGGTAGAAGAGACAAGTGTGAAAAAGCGTTCATCGATGAACGCTTTTTAAAAAACACTGCTAAAGAAACAAGTGTTTTGACCGGTTTAAAGAAAAGTGTTCATCGATGAACGCTTTCTTTATTTTGTTTCTGAAGCTTGAGTATTTTAAACTGTTTTTTAGAAAGCGTTCATCGATGAGCGCTTTTCTTAGTTTTCCTTGTATTTTTCCTAAAACTTTGCGGTTTGGAGTTGCAAAAGCTGCGATATTTCTGTGTGATTCAGCTTTTTTCTCAGGAAAAATACAAGGAAAACTAAGAAAAGCGTTCATCGATGAACGCTTTCTTAAAAAGAGTTTAAAATACTCAAGCTTCAGAAACAAAATAAAGAAAGCGTTCATCGATGAACACTTTTCTTTAAACCGGTCAAAACACTTGTTTCTTTAGCAGTGTTTTTTAAAAAGCGTTCATCGATGAACCCTTTTGCGTTCATCGATGAACGCTTTTCTTATTCAGCAAAAAAAGGTTAGTGCTTGAACTCTTCTTGGTTTTGCATGGTGACTTTCTTCTTGTTTATTTGCTGTTCATCTGCAGGTCTACTGACTCCCTTCAGGACTCTTGCTCGAAAGAAGAACATGCGGTGTCAGAGCGAGTGTTGCTTGTAGATGTTACATGTTGCAGAGATCTGTTTAAAGGCGTGCGCGCCTTTCAAAGAAGACGTGCAATGAACCGAGAAGCTGAAAGAATTAGGATCAACAAAGAAATTACTAGACGTAGGCGTTGCATTTTAGACAGGGGGTTTTAAGCTAGTGTTGCTTGAAGAAGTTACATCCTCAGAAGACGCTGAGCGAAACGCAAAAAAACGTAGGACGCAATGTCCTTTGTGGATGCTAGACAGGCAGTGGTAGCTTTAGCTGAAGTAAACACTTTATATATTTTTTTATAAATAGTTTCTCTAACCCTTTAACCCATGTTCTTTGTCGTTTTAAATGGCGTGCTGTGTTTGTTTTTGTTTTCAGTAAGCGGTACATTGCCATTGACGGACATGGTAGGCACGAGTTTTTCACTCGTGCCTTCCAAGATGGCGCCGTGGTAGGCGGAAAAAAACTAGAGGCCCGGGACAAAAGGTTTCTGGAATGCAACGTCATCGTGGTGTCGGAGGACATCACCAAGGAGGAGGTTACGTGCCTCGCACTCTCACGCATCGTGCAGAACGAGAAGGGGTCCAAGAAAAAAACTTTTTTCGACGACTACACCTCCTTCAAGTGGCTGATGTCATCCATTGACAAGGCCATGGCCAAACCACAGAAGCTGGTTGTTTTGTTCTCGCACATCGACCCTTCGTTATACTCCTTGATGTTCTTCAAGAGGATGGCCCACATCCACGAAAAGGTGGTCGGGCCCGACGAGCGGCTGGAGGCATTGCTTCGCGAGAACTGCGAAGCTTTGGGGAAGGATTCCCCCTACGGCTTCAACTCCTTGTTCGACAACAAGGAGTTCCAGCGTCTTAACCCGACACAAAGATATCAGGTACGGTCGAAGCCGGTATTTATTTTATTGTGTTACATGCAACCATCACGCCTAAGGACAAACACATGTCTCAGGTTTTCCTGAAAGTGAACGAGAACGTCAAGTTCGCCGTGAAGGACGAGAATGGCGAGCTCCACTTGAAGAAGAAGAAGCAATGCGCGACTTTGGGCTTCGTCGGAACCACACGCGCCTTCACGGACTTGTGTTCGTTTGTGCTGCTTCGTCAAGAAGTCCGCTCACAGCTAGAGCTTCAAAGCTCTAAGGGGAAGGCGAAAAAAACGGAAGAGGCGTCCAAGTTCTTGGAGGACCTGAGCGCCGGAAAGTAAGTCCATCTACCACGGTTTGGTTAAAGCCGTGAACTATTTTTTTATGCGGAAAGGTGATGGGTGTTAAACTTTTGTTTACAGGTACGATGGTACTTTCTTCGACGCCAACGAGACTTGCTCCAAGACCAGTAACTTGCCTCGCTTGAACCGGGATGTCGAGCCGAAAGTCGTGCAGGACATGCTGAAGAAGCACAACGAGATGGTTGAGTGGGAGGAGACTGCTGTGGAGGCTCAGGAGAGTGGCGTCGAGACCCTTGCGGAAGTTGCAGCTGGTGACACGGGTGGGGATGTTGAAGAGGAAAAGGAAGAGACGCAGGAAGGTGCGTCGGTTGGGGATGATGACGAGGTAGGCGATGGGGATGAGGAGGTAGAAGGTGAGGAACCGGTTGGTGAGGAAGATGGTCAGGAGAAGGAGGAGGAGGAGAACGAAGAGGAAGAGGAGGGCGATGAGGAGGGCGATGAGGAGGAGGATGGAAAGTTTGACTTTGAAAAGGAGTCGGATGAGGTTCGTGAAACACGTGAAGATCGGAAGCGGAAGAGACAGGAAGTGGCGGATTGGTTTGCGGCGGAGGACGCGGGGGAACATGTCCCAAAATCAAAGAAGCAGAGAAAGGATCTAACTAAGAAGAGGGCGGAGATGGGGAAGCTACGTCAAGAGTTGCAGGCCTTTGAGGAGGAGGATGCCGCTTACGCGGCTTGGCTTAGCGACAAGGAGAAACAGAAGGATGAGGAGGACATGGAGGACGACCCGGCCCCCTGCGCGGAATGGATGAAGCCTTGGGTTGGGGTGTCGCGAGGGAACCCGGACTACGAAGGGTTGCGACAATGGAAGATGGCAGGCGGAACGCTCCGAAATGGAACGCAGCAGAAGGGACCGGTGAAGGAGAGCATTGAGATTGGGCAGTTCTTGAAGATGAATGAGGAGGCGTTGAAGCCTGGTGTACGGCATCATGTGCACAATATTGTGTCCGTGGAGGT
Source organism: Cymbomonas tetramitiformis (assembly GCA_001247695.2). NCBI lineage: Eukaryota > Viridiplantae > Chlorophyta > Pyramimonadophyceae > Pyramimonadales > Pyramimonadaceae > Cymbomonas > Cymbomonas tetramitiformis. The sequence goes on along the minus strand of LGRX02002721.1, from coordinate 33,673 downwards.
GCCGAAGGTGGTAGCGGTGAAGAACCGTGGCGTGACGCGTGGCACGAAGGTGAAGGATGAGAAGGTGGAGTACGTCTTGGAGTTAATCCATCAACACGGACATGCCGAGTCTGAGAAGTTGTTGGTGTTGACATCGGTTGCCATGAACTCCCAAGGCATCACGCTGTTGCAGCTGTACTTCGGCGAAGCTCTCGGGGCCATGGACGTCATCACGCACAACGCGGCGGAAGATAAGTTTTGTGTGGCGGCGGTCATCACGGATGTTCCGTGGGGCCATGAGAGCAAGACCGGGTACAACACGAAGGTGGATTGGGATGTGTTCGCAGTCAAGTTGGACGAGCTGTGCGCGAACAACGATGGCATGTCTGAGGTTCATAAATACGCCGATCTGGGAAAGGTGGACGGAGACACCATTGTGTGTGCCTTAGGCGACAGTGAAGCCCTTCGAGCTTTGGAGGCGGGCTGGAAGGCGTTGAAGCACCCGGTAGGATCGCTGTAACACTTGTTGCTTTGAAGGCACCCTTTTATTTTGGTTTTTTTTGTTACGTTTCTTAAAGGGAGGGAAAAGGGGGGAAGGATCACAGGTGTACAAGACAATGCCGGGGTACATCGTGACGGAGGGGAACCGCAACAACGCGACTTTCACGAACACTCCAAAGTCCGTGGGACACCAGTACACGACTTTTGCACGGAAGCTGGAGGCTCCGAAGTTGGACTTCAAGACCAGCATCCAAACCAGGGGGCAGCAATGTAAGGACCTTGACTATGATTATTATCCGCTGAATTGTTGGACTGGAAACATTTTGCGTGCCCTAAGTTACCAAGAGGTGAAGGCTTTTGAGAAGGCCTTGGAAAAGCACCTGGCTGAGAGCTGGGAACCAAGCTGGAAGGAATTGGATGAGGAGCGGAGGATGGACATCGTTGAGACCGAGGTAGAACATCAGGCACGACCTTTCCAAGCTGTTCAAGTGCAGGATACCTTCAAGCACGATTGCGCCGTAGTGGGATGCTTGAAGGGCGGTAAGCCCTGCGAAGAGCATGGCAAGACCTTGGTGGTGGGACAGAAAAAGGTGGAGCTCATGGAGCTGTTGGTGGAGCGGTACACAACCGACATCGACATGGTGGTGCTGGACCCGTTCATGGGAAGTGGTGCGTGTCATTGTGGATGCATTGGTTTTGCCGCGAGGTACACGCCGGGGTATTGAAAGATGTTAAGTGTTCCGCAGGAACCACTGGGATTGGAGCGCTTCGCATGGGACGCGCCTTCATCGGCGTGGAGAGGAAGCGTGCAAGCTTCATTAGCGCGGTGCACTATTTATCTCACGCGGTGTTCTGCTGCGCGAAGCGCCATGTGGGGGATCTTGGATTGAGTGAGCCGTACCGGAAGATGAAAGTGACAAACGTGAAGTAGAACATCGAAAGTTCGTGAAAGTTAGTTAGGGATCTTGGCGGGGAAAGAAGTATGTTTTGAACCTAACTGGGGGGCCGGCCACCCGGACTTGTGGCTAGTAGTGGTCCGCGAAAGCACGTGAAAAACCAATGGAGAACGTAGTTGGTCAATGCACGAAGACGAGTAGGCGATGGGGCGAAGGGCACTAGAAAAGGTGAAGTCGTGTTAAACTCAGGAGGCAAAACATGCGCGCCGGTAACTTTGTTTTGAATATTGATTTGAAGCTGTATATTTCATGTGACGTTAAGAGCGAAAAGTGTATTTATAAACGGTGACGGAAATATTTCCTTTAGCACATTTAGGGTGTAAGTTGAATCAGGGTGTTATAAAGGTTTGTTTAATGACAAGATTCGAGATGTCCACACACTCGTCATGAACACGGCAAGAATAAACACTTACACACTTTTCTACGGCAAGAAAATAAGCACATCAAGTATACCAGTTCTCAATAACGACAACTTGTAATATACGAAAGACTAGTGGTTGAATGTAAAGTTTATCTACAAACTATAAAGGTCACCAGCACGGTCCGGGTAGTCTTCATCGCGCTCCACCAATTTAAAAACTAAATGAGACCGGACGTCTCACAACGGCATGCGGTAGCGAGTTGCTCAAAACGTTCGGAGTTACCGAACGGCCTACAACAGTTACAGGTCGGCTGAGTCCAGCGGCGGGGACACTCGAGCATATAAAAAAGCGTCCAATGAGAGCCTGGAGTCCCGCCAGGAATGTCAGCAGGCACAACCATGGTCCGCGGGGTAATCCACTCGTTACCAGCACGGTCGGGGTATTCTCCATCGCGCGCCATCAATTCAAAAACTAAAAGAGACCGCGTGCGACGAACGAAGCGCCAACTGGCGAACCCGGCGTCTCTTCTTCCACGTTCCATGTTGCGCACGTTGTAATGTGTCGAAAGGCGCCACTGCTCAAGCTGACAGTCATTGCAGCGCAAGTGTTGAATGTGGTGGGTTGCAATCATCTCACGGTCACGAGGTCCGGCAACAAAGTAGTCAACAAACTTGTAAACGGAAGGCATGTTGTCGTGAGACTTTTAATTGTTCGGTGTAGGTTTTTAAGGGTTTGCGCGTTTAATGTTTTTAGTCCGCGTTTGTGCTTTATTTAAGAGAAGTCCTGGCGCGCGTCGTAAACTCGAGTTGGCGAGCTAGCGGTTGTAGGTTGTTTTATGCCTGGAATAAGATATAAAAAAACGGGGCAAACCCCCCCAAAAAATAGGGACGAAGTGAACAAAAAATATTCCTGAAATTGCAAAAAAATCGGGGTTTTTTGAAGAAAATTCAAAAATTTTAGAAAACCCCCAAAAAGGCCTGAAATTCATATAAAACTAGAAAAAAATAAAAGGGGTTCATCGTTGAACACCCAAAAACATATTTCATAAAAATCAGACGTATAAAGTGTGATTTTGCTACCGAGTTTCGAAAAAAAATTTGAAGCTGGAGAATGCGTGAAATATGGTACAAATTCAATGGAAAATTTTTGTTTTCTTAACACAAAAAACCCCATAAACTTTCCTTAATTCAGGCTGACAAAGATGATTTTTTTAGTTAAAATCAGGAATATTTCTTAAACCCTAAAACAACCGGGAAATTAAATAAAATTACATTCAACTCGGGAAAATCTTAAACCCTAGATTCGGTCAAATTTTCAATTTTTTCAGGGCCTCCCCTTGTAAAACTCCCCAACACCCAAAAAGGCCCGAAATTCATATAAAACTAGAAGAAAAAAAAAGGGGTTCATCGATGAACCCCCAAAAACATATTTCATAAAAATCAGACGTATAAAGTATCATTTTGCTACCGAGTTTCGAAAAAATTTTGAAGCTTAAAAAGGCGTAAAATATTGTAGAACTTCAATTGAAAATTTATGTTTTCTTAACACAAAAACCCCATAAACCTTCCTTATTTCAGGCTGAAAAGATGATTTTTTTAGTGAAAATCAGGAATATTTCTTAAACCCTAAAACAACCGGAAAATTAAATAAAATTACATTCCACTCGGGAAAATCTTAAACCCTAGATTCGGTCAAATTTCCGATTTTTTTAGGGCCTCCCATTGTAAAACTCCCGAACTCCCGAAACTCCCAAACTCCCCAATTGCGTTTGGTGCGCGAGCCACTGCTGCTGCTGCTGTAGCTGTTGTTGGAACGGTGTGGGATATGCGCCCACGGGGTGATGGGTTCCCAGTGTGAATGGCACTGGTGATACTCCCCCAGCGAGGGGCGCTGATTGGGGCAATACTCAATTGACGCCGTTCCATACAGCCTGCGCGGGAGTGCCATCCGGCATAGTGTAGGGGCGGGGCACCGCTGTGTAGGGCATGGTGGTGCCTGGATGTGGAATGGGGTGAGCGGAAGCGTAAGCGGCGGGCGATGGGAAGGTCATGGGAGAGAACAGTGTGTGGTGTAGCTGCTCTGCGCTGACACTCATGCTGGGGAATGCCTCTGATGTCTGCTGTGACATCCTGATTGCTGAGCTGGTTGAGATCAAGGACTGGGTGTGGCAATAGCCACAGGTGAGCAAAGTGGTGAGTGCTCGCCTTTTTTATTTAATTAGTCTCGTCCTCTTCGATGTCGCTCGCTGGAGGCGAAGGGGCGGGACTTCCAGGTGGTGATGGGGGAACCCAATCAGCGCCAAGGAGGACCCAAGGGGGGGCGTTGATCACTTGTATTGCCTGGAGATGCCACACGTGGTCGTAATGTACTGGTGGGATAGCCAGCGTGACTATATCCAGGCGCTCAGTTCTCCTCCTCGTCGTCAGAAGAAGAGGGGGAAGGAGGACCGCTCCAAGGACCGCTCTGCCAGAAGGCGCCTGCTGGTGGGTAGGTGGGGGCTGGGGGGAATACCCACTTGATGGGTCCTTGTTTCCACCACGCTCTTCTGTATTCTTCTGGCGAAGGGGGTACTGCCATACACCGGCGAACTCAAAAATTCGCCAGGGCTCCGCGACACAGATTTCAAGTGCCTATGTATGCAGGCAGGGGTCAAGGAACTGCAACCAGAAAGCTCAGCAAGGTCCCAGAAAGCTCAGCAAGGTCCCAGAAGGTAGCCGGACTTCGTACACTCCCAAAATATTCCAGCCAGAGGGTAAACCAGAGGTGTCCAGAAACTGTCCAGAAACTGTCCAGAAGCCACTAAAAGCGCTACTTTGAGGGGTTTTCCCAGCTGCTGGTGGCCGTGAGGGCGGTATTGGGGGGTTCTAGGGTGTCCTATGGGGTCTGGGGAAGGAGTTTTTGGTGGTGGGGGCTACTGTGGAAGGTTTGGGGGTAGGCTGAAAACGGGCTAAAACGGCTATTTTGGGCTGTTTTTGGCTGTTTTTCGCCTTTTTAAGGCTCTAGAAAGTGGGCTATGAGGTTTTCCTGGCTACTATAAACCGGGGAAACCCTTTAGGGTGCTCCCTGACGGTTGTTTGTAGCCTGGGGCAGACTTGGAAGTTAAGATCGGAAAACGAATGCTGACTTTTTTGAGCCTGGTTGGGCCCCCAGTGTTAAGGGGCGAAAATATGAAGTTTTGGAGATGTTTTCCAAAGGATACGGCCGTTGTATACAAAAAAAAATGTACTTACGGAGGCTAAAATTGCGCCCAGATAGCCGGAAGTGCAGCTCTCCCCCTGTATTACAACGGAAGTTACAAAAGGCCCGTGGGCGAGTTGCGCAGAGGCGAAATCGCAGCACGCTGATACCAAATGTGCCAGGGGCACGACGACAGATGCTCGGAGATATGTTTTTGATTGAACGTGCAAAGGTACACAATTCGGATTTTTATAATATACTGGATCAGGGCCAGATTGAGGTACAAACGATAATTCGGTTCCGAGTTCTGAAGGCTAAACACTTCTCAAGTGCTCTACTTATTCACTCGTCACTCAGGTTGCAGGGTCAACCACTCGAGAGCCGATGTCACACTTCGGCTCAACGTTCAGTTCCCGATCCGATCTCATTTCTAATTCCGATTCGTCATTCTCGATTCAGATGTTATGCCAACAGGCTGACACGATGACTGCCCCACAGTACTGTCATACTACTGTACTGTCATACTGTCATACTGTCATAGCGTCATACTGTCATACTGTCATAACCTTAATATCTGATATTCGATTTCATTGTCTTTTCAACCCCGATGCGAATCTGACCATTCTTCTAGGGTCTGACTGAGTTCCACGATGACACCCCCCACAGTACTGTCATACTACTATAGTGTCATACTGTCATACTGTCATAGTGTCATACTGTCATACCCCGGACATCTGGTATTCATTCTCATCGTGATTTCAAGCCCAATCTCACTGTCATCGTGCCAATCCCAGATTACCCCCGATGACACACATACGGACGCATAGACATATCGGCTCACGCTGTGCCTCCGGGCACACTCGACACCGAACCGCTTGGAGCCGGTGTACTTTTAAATGATGGACCTTTGATTTTAAACACAGGTGATATTACTTTGAATTCTGGTAAATTTATTGGTGACGGGTCTTTGCTTCAAAACTTGCCTTCCGGGGCTAACCAAAATTTACAATCTGTTACCGACCAAGGAAGTACAACTACCACAAATGATATTTCTTTTACCGGAACTGGAAATTTTACGATAAATCAAGATGAAATTGATGGTGCTTTAATTAGGATTAGAGGCGGTACTCAAGATGCTAAAATTCGTATTGGTGAAACAACAAATGATGACGGATATATAAATGCACAACGTGCAATATTAATAGGCAGAAATGCTGGTTCATTCGGTTGTGGAATTGATGTTTTGGCTTTAGGTTCAGGTAGTGGTTATGACCAAGCTGGGAATTATTCGGTAAATTTAGGAGATGATTCCGGACAAAGTAACGCCGGTGTGGAATCTGTTTCTGTAGGAAGATTTGCAGGCGAAGTTTTTAGTGGTCTAAATTCAGTGTCATTAGGTTCATATGCTAATAAGAATACCGGAGGAACTTCGTCTGTCAACAATACTATTTGTATAAATGCAACCGGTGTTGAATTAAATTCTGTAAATCCAAGTTCATTTACGGTAAAACCTATAAGACCAAGTCCTGATGTGACATTAGAAAATTTACAATTGTATTATGATTCAGTTTCCGGTGAAATAAAATCTGGTGCTATTAATAATGGAAGTATTGGTTCATTAAGTCAAGTTTTGGCTGTCGGTAATTCTGGAAATAACATTAATTTAAGCGGAGATTTGGATTGTAGTGCTATACGACTTGTAAGTAGCATAGACTGGGCATATACAACGCCAACATCATCCTTGACGACCGTAGGAATTCCTTTGACAGGTTTGACAAATGCATATACGGCAACATTACCCACAAGTCCGGTTCCTCATACCGGTGATGTATTTACTTTTGTAAATAATACCGGAGCTACAATAAATGCTGGAGATATTGTTCAATTTTCTGATGATTTTTCAGATGTAAATGGTGTAAAAATATATGCAGCTTCGGCAAGTCAATCTAATCAAAATTGTATGCCTATAGGAGTTTGTGTTCAAAATTCAAACACAGGGAATTCTTGTTTTGTTTGTACAAAAGGATTCACAACTTGCAAAGCTATTGATGGAAGTTATGTTAAAGGTCAAATGTTAGGTTGTGCTTTGGGAGGTTCAGTCAATTCTTCACAAATTACTACAAATAATGTTGGAATTATTGGCGTGTGTATGGAAAGTAAAGTTATAACAACTCCGGGTTCGGGTTTATTGGTTTGGATTAAACCTGATTTTAAATTATAAATTTATATCTTATATTTATTCTATATTATAAAATAAAAATGGCTTCTTTTGGTAAAGATTTGATTTGTAAAAATCTACAATGTACAACCGTTAATGGAAATGCACCGAGTGGGGGAAGTTCAAAATGGCTTGATGTACAAGGAACAACAAATGATATTGAACGAGCTAACGGCAAAGTTACGGTAAAAGACGTCTTTGAAACAAAAACTTTACAATATCAAAATCTTGATATAAGAAATTTTCAAAGAAATAATCCAATATCCGGACAAAGTATTCGTATTTTAGAATTTGCAGAAAACACTTTTAGTGCAATGTATTTATTTCAATTACAAGCTAACGAACTAAATAAAGATACTGTAAAATTCAAAATTCAACATGCTGATGAAGGTGTCAATAATATTATTGGAGACGAATATATTCTAAAATGCTCGGGTCTTGCTATATTTACTGGAATAAGTAACCCTTTCAGTTTGGTAGCTTCATCTAATGTTATTGGAAACAATAATCTCGAACTTCAAATTAGTTCACTAAATGGAAATTTTTCGACAAGTGCTGATGTACTTCGATTTGTATTAGAATTAAGTCGACAACCTTCGATTACACAAGAAAATATAGTTGTGTCGTAACTTTTTAATAAATTATATTTAGATTTATTTTAACGTATTTACATTTTATTATTCTTATTCTTATTATTTTATTTATGATAAATTCTTTTTTTCTAATTTATCATATTTATATTTATTCCACCGGAAACTCTCACTGAACAGGATAAATTCACCATGCATTACAGGCTTCATAGAAGGCTTTACAACAGGCATTTCATCAGGCATAACAACAGGCATTACAACAAATATACAACAGGCATTACAACAAATATACAACAGGCATTACAACAAATATACAACAGGCATTACAACAAATATACAACTATTAATACACTATGTATCTCTTATCTATTATCTATTTATCTATCTATCTATTATCTATTATCTATTCTATGCTTTCAGGCATGGTTACGGGGATGCGCGCGGTATTGATACAGCCTCTGCAGGCATTGGGGTATCGTTGCTGAAAAACTTCCGCTAACTGGAAGGGCATGCACGTGACTTTACAGGGTTCAAAATAATACCGCGTCATCCCCGTACGCCTGTTACCTCTTTTATTGTCTTCAAGGTACGTGTCTATTGACCTGAAAATACAGTACTTGCAGCCGGTCCGGACGCATTTCATACACGACCCCAACTGCTGCTCCACGGGTTTCGCGCATTGAAAGTTGGTACACCCCCCTGCGACTTCCTTCGCAGTACGCCTGCGGGGTGGAGGGTCCTCATACACTACAGGCGGTACGTAAGGTTCAACCGCTGCTGCCGATGCGCATGCCGCTGTCTCTGTTGCCAAACGCTCTGCAGGCTTGAAACGCGCTGCAGGCTTGAAACCTGCTGGCGCTTTTGGAGCATCGCGAAACTCTTGCCAACGTTTTTTCATCTCTTGCATCTTTTCCTCTGGTATTACGGGCATTTCGTCCAACGCCTGCTGAACAACTTTTGTTAAAACAATCGGCTCAGCGACTTCCGAAGCCTGCTGAGTAATATCCGATTCAAGGGTTAAGTCAATCGTCACCTCATCGGCAACCGGTTGCTTACTTTGACGGGTTCGGGGCATTTTTGATAGCTTGTAACTAACGGGTGCTCTGTGCTGTGTGCTGTGTGGTTTTGAGAGTTTGTGAAGTTTGTTCTCGCCAAAACTTGCAATAGTCCCTTTTTAGGGGGAGGAAGGGACTAGTTTCATCATAATTAAAGAAAATATTAAAGAATTCTTTTTTTTTTATAAAAAACCTTTTATTTCAAAAATTTTGCGCTGATTCCAAATCTGAAAACAAAATTATAAAATTCCACCGGAAACTCTCACCGAACCGGATAAATTCACCGGAAGCTCACCGGAAGCTCACCGGACCGGATAAATTCACCGGAAGCTCACCGGAAAATTGACACGTCAGCCTAGGGTTTGGAGGATAGTAGAATGTTGTAGGGTTTGGGGATAAGATTTTTCCCCAACCCTAGGCGCAGCCTAGGGTTTTGTTGGTAGGGGAAAATTTTGTCGCCAAACGCTACATCATACTACTTATACCAATGGGGGAAAATGCCATATCCTTGATTTGAAGCCTTTAGAGCACTCTCCATAGAGTGCGCTTTTGTCACCTGGCAGCAGAACACCCCTGCACTTTCCACAAAGTCCTCCACTCGATAAACCGAGTTTGGTGGGCATTGAAGGGCTGAGGGACCTCGCCCAGGTCCCCAATATGGACACTAATACTTCATAAATATCCAATAGTTGACTACCGTGGTAGTTATGGATGTTTCCGCCCTCATACTGATCCCATACTGCTAAAAACGAATTCGCCCTTACGGTGTTAAAAATTATAATAGCACACAAAATGTTGGAAATATTAATAGGTCCGCGCCTGATAATATGTCATATACAAAAATAATTAGAAATATTTTATTAAAAAGAAATAGATTGACCGAACTTCTTGAAAGAGTAGGTATAAAACCTGGAGATAAATTAAGAATTAAAATTAAAACTAAAACATTTGATAAAGAGTCTCAAAAATGGCCTACAAAAATATATAAAGTAAAATCAATAAAAGGATTAAGTTATGTTATTGAGGATGGTAATGAGACTTTAGCTAGACGATATAAACCAAGAGAATTATTAGAAGTCAAAGGAAATGCTTCTAACAAAAAGACTAATGAGCCCACGGTAAAAGAATTAGTAGTTAAACAAAATAAAAAAGAAAGAACTTTGAAGAAAGAAGGAGTTTCATCTTCCAATAGAATTTCTAAAAGAACACGAAGTCAAAATAAAAATAATAAAGACAATGAAACATAAATTGATTTACGATAATTTTTTAAATTAGATTATATATATATGATTATGGTAAGAGCAAATCAAACACAAGCTCAACGAAGACTTAATAATAGAATTTATTGTGGGTACAAGGACCCTGCACCATCAGGTCGTCCGCTTGGAAATCAAATTCAATGCAAAGCTAGTGGTCAATTAAGACGTTTTGGAAGAATTTTAAGAGCACCTCATCCAGCCGATAGGCAACAAAATAGACGAAGACGATAATTTTATATAATATATATAATATATATAATATGAGAAAGATTTTGACTGATGATATTGTTAGACAATATTGTTTAAATGAATCAGGGTTTAAAAATGCTGCATCAAATAAATCAATTTTTAAAGGGTATTCTAATTTAGCATCAAAAAATTATTCAATGACTGCACCTTCTCAGAATTCTGTGGACTTCTATAATTCAATTTCACAAATTTCATTTATAAATCCATCTGATTTAATTCAAAATTTAAAACGAAGTGATGTAAATGTATTTATTCCTCCAAAAAATACAAGGGGTGACAATTTAAGAGTTTTAGCTGATTTAAGTGAATCTAACCAAGAAACTCCAATAAGAACTCCACTAAATATACGGTATGCGTATCAATTCCAATACAAAACGTAAAGTGTTATTTGCAAATTGTTCACCGGAAAAGTCCGTTATTCTTAACTCAACTTCGTCATCAGCTTCAATATAATTTACACTTGAATTTAATGTAAATCTTTTTGCTTTTGTGGTATTGACCGTTATCGTTGAACATCTCAAAAAATATTCCGTACCAATCTTTGGTTGAATTGAAGTATCGGCGTGTGTTATCTTGAACTTGATATCGTCTGTACCATCAGTATCTATAGTAGCAAAATCCAAGTAAATAATGAAAATATTATTAGGAAATTGAATGTTTCGTATATTTTCAATTCCGGGTGCTGAAAGCGTAGTTACTCTTGAAATTCCTTCATATGTATTATGTTCATAACCACCCGGAAATAACAAATCTGATTGATAATTTCTTGAACCAAGGTAAGAGGATATTCCAACATGATATGCTTTTTCCCTAAGATTATTGGAAAACGATTGTTGAATTTGTGACGGTTGTAAGTCGTCACTTAATTGTTTAAACAAGCTATTTAATTGAACTCTATATTGATATTCTATCTTTTTACTTTCATTTAACTTACACTCTTTATTTAAATCTGCAAATGAATTAAAAGTATTGATACTATTAGGAAAATTAAATATCTTACTTGATGAATTTTTTACTTTATTATTGCAAAAATCATTTTGGGTAAATAATGGTGAGCACAATGATTTACTACTTTGTATTTCCATTAATATATTATAACATATACTATATGACTTGTAAGTATTCGATATCACAATACACCAAAGATCAAGCAAATAAACTGAATGTTTATGTCAAACTATCAACAAATAAAGAGAAGAAGATCGATGTCTTTGATAAAAATGACAAGAAGAGAGATATATATATGTCGATATATATGCTCGAATGTGTGTGTGCAGAACAGTCTCGCAGGGGCGGGTGTTCTCGGATACTAAGATGATATAGAATACTGAGTTAGGTGTTTTATAGCACACCGTGACACACGTGACAACGGGCACTGGTGACACATCGGGCTGAGGGGTGACAGACAGGAGACCCACTGTGCCCCCCCCTTACAGTGGGGGTGGCAAGATTGGGCTCCCCGTGACACCACCTCACCCCGTGGGGTTGAGGTGTCACCAGGCAAAGAGACAGGAACAATGCAGGGTCTAGGAGCCAAACTGGCCCGCGCAGTCCGGCATGTGCCATCCCAAATTGTCCAAAGAGTCTGTCGCTAACTAAATCTAAAGAGTTCGGTTCCCTCGAGAGTCAATCACAAACCGTGCAGGCATGGAGAAGGGTCTTTGTCGAACTGTGATGTTTCTACTTAATCTTGTTGGCGGCGGCGTCACCCTCGATCGCATGCGTCAAGCGCCAGTGAGGCAATACTCATCCCTACAACGTTCAACCAACGCTGGTGCGATGCCAGAGCCAAAAGCGGCCTGGCACCACCAGAGCGGATGCGTCAACGAAGAGGGGGCAGGGGGATGGAAGGTGAAAAATGCGGCGAGCCACCACTCTGCCGCCAACGAGCGCGCATGCAGAGGGGAGAATCGGTGGGGTTGGTGTCGTAACACCACCGCACACCACCACACAGTGGCCAAGGGGCACGAAGGGTGGAGCGGAGAGCGGAGGATGCTGCGGACGCAACTCGTCGTGCTCAGAGTTGTCGTCATTGGCGAAGGCGATAGACTCGATGTTGGTGTCTGGTGCATAAGCACCACCAGACACCACCAGACCATAGCCAGGTGCAGGATGCCGTCGATGGACTCGAAAAGATGCCAACGCTGAATGAACAGCGGGCATGCGCGCATTCTGGCGGTCAGCGGACATGGTGGCTGACCGCTGGCTGGAGAATTCCGCGAACGCGAGGTTAGGGTTCCCAAGCGAAGACATAACTATCTGAAAAATGAACCAAATCCAGCGATGGATGAGTCAAATTGGTGTAGATTTTGACGAGGAAGACGCCGGTGACGTCAAAC
>LGRX02002721.1:0-20968 GCA_001247695.2 Cymbomonas tetramitiformis | reverse complement strand
AAACTAGGTTGGCCAAAACGTCACCCCCCCCCACGATTAAACTTACGTTTAAACGTATTTGGGGGGGGTCACGATTAAACTTTGCCGATTATTGCATATTCATAGTGGTGGGAACTGGACAGGCGATAGAACCCTTATATATGGTCATTTGTTTGACTTTTATTATAGCATTTTATAAGCATTACAAGGTATCCAGGTGCCTCTCCCCGTTGATGCACATTGCTAACGAGTAAAGAACCTAGTACCTAGACATCAACACAACATCATGTCAAGACAGAAGACACACTTTGTCACGGTATGTATTTGAAGTGTAGCAGGAGTCTAGGAGCGTGCGCTAGATAATTGTACAGAGTGCACACAACACTTGGCAACGCTTCCTGGCTTCACGAAACCGTGTCACCCGTTCTGCCTTCTCCTCGGAGTTAGCCTCGGCATACGATGGAGACGAGATAAGGCCAAGACATATGTCGATTCCCCCGTTGCGCTGGGCAGCAATATGACAACGAATTCTTTGTGTGTGAGCAACGATGACCCTATTGCAGTGCAAACATTTACAGAGTCGAGGAGTCTGCGGCTTGCGCGTTGCCCGCCATGTCGCGGAATGCCGATCAAAGGCAAGAATTCCATATTTGAACAGTCGGAGGACCTCAATTATGTCATATTGATTATCGATCCGGTGACATGACATCCTTAAGTATGTAACGTCGCCTTAAGTATGTAACGTCAGACCCCCCACGATTAAACGTCCGTTTAAACGGATTTGGGGGGGGGCACGATAAAACTTCGCCCACGTTTTGGCCAACCTAGACGTCAAACAAGTCGTGCGGCAAGCCGGTTGTCCTGCAGGAGCAGTGCTGCTGTCCAGAAAGGCGAGGGCGCGTTTGGGTGCGTGTCTACAACGTAACTCTTCGTAAAATTAACCAAATCGGGCGATGCAAAAGCCAAATTGGGGTGAAATTCGACGAGGAAAACGGCGGTGAGGTCAAAAATAACGTGCGGTAAGCCAGTTTCGCCACGGTACGGGCGCTGCTGTCCAGAGTTGGAAGCACGTAGTCGGTAATGTTGGAAAATGCGTAAAAACAACGGGGCTCAACTCCAGCCCAAATTGTCAACGGTTTGGTGATAAAATTTTGAACGCGGCCGCGATCTTCAACGGTGGCCGAGGTCTAGATGTGGTTGCTGACGGCGACGTGCGTCAGTTGCCGGCGGCGTGCGGCGGTTACAAGGAGAATCGGCGTGCTCTCCAGGGATCCAAAGCAACAAACGAACACCCACAAGTGGTGGCCGATAACCTGACAAGAAGAGAGATATATATATGTCGATATATATGCTCGAATGCGTGTGTGCAGAACAGTCTCGCAGGGGCGGGTGTTCTCGGATACTAAGATGATATAAAATACTGAGTTAGGTGTTTTATAGCATACCGTGACACACGTGACAACGGGCACTGGTGACACATCGGGCTGAGGGGTGACAGACAGGAGACCCACTGTGCCCCCCCCTTACAGTGGGGGTGGCAAGATTGGGCTCCCCGTGAAAAAAAAGTAATAAGAAAATAGCAAGTGTAGGTGCTTGTAGCATGATGGACTATTCAACTTATATAAGATCGAAAGGTATCAAGTATGCGAACCAAAGGAGGAAGTTGTACAAATTGAGACATAATAAATACAGAAATAAAAAAGGGACAAATAGTTATTTTGCTGACAAATTGTTGTGGTAATTCTAACTCTAACTTTAACTCCAACTCTAACTCCAACTCTAACTTCAACTCTAACTTTAACTCAGACTGAGTAAATTGGGTGTCTGAAATAAACTTTTCAACAGTAAATACAAATATAATATCAACAAAAATAATAAGTCAAAAGTATTTCAGCACAGCAAATTGCCCGATGCTAACTCTAACTCTAACCCTAACCCCAACTTTAACTTTTACTCCAACTCTAACTTAAGATGGGGATCTTGCACAAAAGTGGTTACCTTATTTTTCAGCAGGTTTTGCACGGTAAACTGCTTGTTGCATATCAAAAAAAGCTTCTTCACCAGCTGTTTGCTTGGCAAAAAACTCTTGTTCTGAAATAATGGGCCACTGACACCTTCTCAAAGGCCTGTTCTGTAAAACAACCAGTTTATCGTTCGCCATCTTTGCACGGATTTCAGCCTGTTTTAAGTCATACTCACGTTGTTGTTGTTCTTCCTCTTCAGAAGGCTTGGTCCAAGCAATTAAACGACGTTTTGCAGTTTCAGCATCGGCAATCGCCTGCTGGTCTTTGGTCCTTTCCAGGGCCATTATTTTTGAAGCAGTTCTTTTCTTTTCTTTTAACTTGAGAGCTTTCAACAGTGACTTGGCTTGGTCGTGGGACTCCAAAACCCACTGGTTTAAGTCCCCCGTATAGTCTTTAAAATCCGCCATAAAATACTGATCGTTGAAACCTCCTTCTTCGTCGCCTTCACCATATTCGGCCAGACGAGCTAAAAGGTTTCCGATGACAGACTCGCAAGTGTTTGCATACCTTTCAAAAGTCAGCAAACTTTCAGAATACGACTCGTTGCGAACTTGGAGTTTTTTTAAGTTCTCCGTGAACGCAAAAACTCTTTTATTTAAGTCTTGTATG
This sequence comes from Cymbomonas tetramitiformis, assembly GCA_001247695.2. Lineage (NCBI taxonomy): Eukaryota > Viridiplantae > Chlorophyta > Pyramimonadophyceae > Pyramimonadales > Pyramimonadaceae > Cymbomonas > Cymbomonas tetramitiformis. The sequence continues at coordinate 18,356 of LGRX02002721.1, read as the reverse complement.
CGTTCATCCATGGTCCCTGCGTGCAGCTCGCCCCTCTCGCTGAAGTCCCTCACCCCGAAGCTCTCCTGGACAGTGGCCGCTGCAGCAGTTACGCGCACCGCGGTTCTCCCCTTCCTGGGCTGCTCCACCGTGTCCTCCGGCATCTCGTCCAGAGGAATCTCCTCTTCGTCGTTGTCGTCGCCCGACTCCATGCCTGGGCAATCGTCATCCTCGTCGCTGTCGTCACCCGACTCCATGCCCGGGCAATCGTCATCCTCGTTGTACCGGGAGGCACGGACAGCTCAGGGCTATGCCCCAAGGCGTATGCCCCATGGGTATGCCCCGAGGCGTATGCCCCATGGGTATGCCCCGAGGCGTATGCCCCATGGGTATGCCCCGAGGCGTATGCCCCATGGGTATGCCCCGAGGCGTATGCCCCATGGGTATGCCCCGAGGCGTATGCCCCATGGGTATGCCCCGAGGCGTATGCCCCATGGGTATGCCCCGAGGCGTATGCCCCATGGGTATGCCCCGAGGCGTATGCCCCATGGGTATGCCCCGAGGCGTATGCCCCATGGGTATGCCCCGAGGCGTATGCCCCATGGGTATGCCCCGAGGCGTATGCCCCATGGGTATGCCCCGAGGCGTATGCCCCATGGGTATGCCCCGAGGCGTATGCCCCATGGGTATGCCCCGAGGCGTATGCCCCATGGGTATGCCCCGAGGCGTATGCCCCATGGGTATGCCCCGAGGCGTATGCCCCATGGGTATGCCCCGAGGCGTATGCCCCATGGGTATGCCCCGAGCGTGCATGCCCCACTCGCGAATAATGGGGAATTATCGGATATTCACATAAGTGAGCGAGTGGGGAAAATAATCGATGACAAAGCAGATTTCAGGAGAAGATCTGTAATGAAATGATTCATGGTAGATTCCAGGAGAAGATCTGCAATGGCAATACAAGTATCATGATCTGCCTGATGATTGGTGGAGGAGTAACAGAATCAGGCATGGTCTGCTGGTAATTGGCCGATGACAGATGTCAATCTAGGAATCCTGCTAGTGAGTTAAAGAGCAACATGATGAAAGGGGAAGCTTGGGAAAAGTGAACCTCAGTGAGTGTTGACCAAGTGAAAGAATTGTACAAGTTTTACGTGTTAGGATTGGGCATGATGCCAAGACTGAACATAGGGATATAGATGTTATAGGTCTGCGACCATACATTATATCGAAAAGTGATAGTATTGCTAGGCTGTATAGCCAGTATATGTCATGCAATTAAACAGTGGAATATAAGGCTAGAAGCCTATGTGATACACCAAAAACAATAGAAAACATAAAAAGAAAAGAAAGAAGATAAAAGAAAAGAAAGGAAAATAAAGAGAAAAATATGTATAAGTTATCAGGAGTGTGCCTGGTACAAATTGGTTCTCAGATGATGAAAACGTTCTATGGACCTGTGGGATCTGCGAGTTACATGATGTTGGAGATGGCGACTTTTGCGTTTGCGTTTTGAGCGGCTTCAGCTTGCGTTTTACGGCTCAAAATACGCGCGGTACGTGCGTTATAAACACGGAAAGGTTTCGCTATGGGACCTTCTTTGTGAAGGATTTGGTTGGAGATCTTCTGTGGGGACTTAAGATGAAGCTACAAGATGACTTGGGCGACTTTTCGTTTTTGAGTTTTGAGCTGTCTCTGCTTGCGTTCGACGGCTCAAATTGCGCGCGTTACGTGCACTAAAAACACGGAAAAGTTTCGCTACGGGATCTTCTTTGTGGAGGATTTAGTTGAGATCTGCGTTATCTTGCTTTTTCTTAAGGCTCTGGGCGAGATTTGACACTTGATCTTAAGAATGTTCGGTTCTGGTCCACTCCGACGGCTATAGAGCTGGCATATTATGCGCGTGGACGTCTTTGGTGGACCCGTATGGCCGCTTTTCGCTGGGTGTTTGCCAGATGTCGCGGATGCTAAGATTTGTTGCTGATTCCTTAAGTGTGAGCTTAAGTATGGGGGGGGAAAGTGCAAGCTTCCTTCTGAGACATAAATAAGCAAGACCGCTGGGGACTATGATAAAACTTTGCGGAATAGCACAAATAGCAAAAAACTTTCAGTTTTTAAGCATCCTAGAAGAGATTAGAGTCAGATGAGCCAGATCTTGTATCCTCACCATACTTAAGGCTATTTTTGGCAGCTGGTACCTTCCACCTTCTGGAGGAAGTTATTCATACCTTCTGGCGAAGTTCTTAACAGCTTTTGGTGATATTTTGGTTCTATTGGACAACTAGTATTCTATTGGAAATATCATACGGCCATATTTGACACTGTCATAGTTGTCATATCGTCATAACTGTCATACAGTTGACTTTTGATGCTTTCGCCCCCTTCCACCACCGCTATGGATCCTTCCGCCACCACCCTTCCTTTGACCCCTTCAGACCTTACACCAACCGCTTCCACCGCGCCTTCGGGCCCTTCCACCACCACAGTGGGGCATACAGTGGGGTATGCCCCGGGGCATGCGGGGCATGCGGGGCAGCCCAGCATGCTCCAGAGCCAGTCCTTGCCCGCCCTTTCCCCAACCCTTCCCTTCGTGTTTCAACAACAAGAGAGTGGTTGGGGCAGCGTGCAGCCGTATGCAGCATGGCAGGCTGAGCTTGCAGCGGGGCATACGGGGCATACGGGGCATACGGGGCATACGGGGCATACGGGGTATGGGGGCATGCGGGGCATGCGACGCGCCAGCCCCCGCACGCGACGAGCATGCAACCGCAACTTCAATCTGCCCCGGGCTTTCCCTATGCCACCAGTATGCCGCCACAACCCTTTGGCATGCCACACCATTATGCCACAGGCTCGCCACTACCCCATGCCCCAGGCGTGTTGACACACGCCCCGTACACTCCCGCGCCGATGTCGACCACCTACGGGGATCCATGGACACTACCCGTTTACTTTCCACCGCCTCCACCTCCAGTATATGGAGCTGACCCTGCGTCGGAGGCACGCGCGAGGGAATGGTGGGCAGCGCGAGAGCGCATGGCGGCTGCAGAGCGGGCGGTGGCGACAGACATGAGAGTGGTCCCCCAACGACTGTATCCGACACCGTTGATGGAACCGATTCCTCACACCGATATTTCTCCCGACGAGGGTGTGATAACCCATCAGCCGCACCATCGTCGCCGTGCTTCGGGGCCAGATACTCTTGGGAGAACCTTGCCAATACGCACGGAGCCCCAAGACGTGGTGACCGAGGACCTCTCCCAAGCTCACGCGTCTCAACCTGGGAGCACGACATCCGGTTCTGGCTATGAGTCTGCAGCGGGCACTCAGCATAGCCGCAAGCGACGAGAGCGGCGTCTCAAGTTGGAGAGGCATCGGAGGAAGGAGTTGACGGACCAGGAAATGTTGCAGAGGGTAGTCCGCGCCGAGACCGCTCGGTTCCTCGCAGAGACCGAGGCGGGGAGCTTACGCGACCAAATGGCTCAGCTAGAGGCTGCCGCAACGGAGGGCGCGGTGGCCGAGGAACGGCGTCTAGCGAGAAGACGTCGAGCAAGCTTGGACACCCCTGTGGTGTACGGGTCTGGTGAAGGCCAGCCACAACATGCAGCGGGAGCGGCTGAGTATGCACCCGGCTCAGTCGGGCATGCCCCGGGGCATACGGGGCATACGGGGCATGCGGGGCATGCGGGGCATGCAGCACAGCCGGCTGAGCATGTACCCGGCTCAGTGGGGCATGCAGCGGGGCATGCCCCGGGGCATGCGGGGCATGCGGGGCATGCAACACAACCGGCTGAGCATGTACCCGGCTCAGTGGGGCATGCAGCAGGGTATGCCCCGGGGCATGCGGGGCATGCGGGGCATGCAACACGCCAGCCCCAACATGCAACCAGTGGGTTCCAGCAGCTTGCAACCAGCGTCTCCCAGCATGCAACCAGCGGAGGCCAGCTTACCTTGGGCTGGAATGGTGGGAAGCCGCTTGCCGCCGATGAAGAATCGAAAAGCCGGAGTAGCGACTATAAGGACACGGAGGACGACCCTGGTGACGACCCCGATGGTGACCCGGCTGGGGGGGCGGGGCCGTCGACGTCAACTACACGGCTGTAAGTGGTCACTCCCCAAGGGGATTCCTTGTGGGTGCCCCCGGGTGAATTGGCCACTACAGCGACGTTACCCGAGGTCACCTCCTCGCACCATGGTCTGTCGGCAGCCCTGAAGATCTGTGACAATCTTGGGCTGAGTCCCGCTCGATACATTCTGAGCGGGGCCGGTAGTACCTCTTTCCCCGAGATACGTCCGCTGCACACCACCGAGACCTCCACCTACGCTCTCTTAGTGGACCGCTTGGTGGCAGAGGAGTCTATTCGAGGCACGAGGCGTTCCAGAATTCCGTCTCAATGGTACCAATGCCCGAGACGACCGGTGGTGGACGCCTTCACGGAGTCGGAGGCGGAAACCTACGAGCTGGACGGGCTACAAGCCTGGGTGGAGGTCTGTGCCGCTCCGTGGTACTTGGCAGCATCGTTTGGGCCATCTTCTGAGACGCCCCAACCCCCTCTACAGCCTGCCCCTTCCACATTCCCGGCTCCTTCCCACCGACTTTCTGCCGACGCCGCGACCTTCTCACCGACGGCGTCACAGCATGCGGCAGCAACGGGACCACCTGCCGGGGGGGCACGAGCTCCGGAGGACCCCATGGCGATGTACACCCCCGACGACCGCTCCTACCAGACCGCGATCAAGAACGAGAGCTCGCTCTTGAAGGACATCCGCAAGTTGGTGGACGACCTCCCGGAGTTTCCCGGCGATCACTTCACGAAGGGCCGGGCCATGGATGACCTTGAGGAATTCTCTGTGGCGGTGAATGCACTTCTGGAGCACATGACGGTGATTGCGGCGCTCACTACTCCCAGCTTTCGGCGTGAGGCGCAAGGACACAATCAGCTCAGCATCTCCACCTTGCTGTGGATGATCAAGACCTCCAAGTTGGCCAAGGCCCAGAAGCTGTACGTCGAGGAGATGGCGCCAGGAGGCAGCGAAGGAGAGGCGTGGAAGGCGAGGTACGCAGCGGTGCCGCGGTTCATGGGCGATCTTGCCTTGTCAGTGGACATCACCACGGACGCCCTGAAACGGCTGAAGTCGGAGCTACTCTCAACGAGACAGCGATCGGAGGAGAAGACCGGTGCTTTCTACACCCGCATCACCACCCGAACCGCGACTGTCAACTTCGTGGCGGACGTAGTGCGGGGTTGCGGTAAGGTTACCAAACTGGAACTTCTCGAGCTCTTTTGGGGTGGACTACGACACAGCGTTCAAGTGGGTTCCAAGTTGGCGGATCTTGGGCTAGACACCAGTCACCCGGAGCAGTGGGAAGAGGAACAACGTCGACTTGGACGGCCCGACACCTCCGCCATCTTGAAGGTTCGTTCCGTGGCCACGGAAATTGAGACGGCTAAGGTGATGGAGGACGCGGTTCTCCACGACACCATCGCCCGCAAGGTGGCGTTGGAGATGGGACACCGACAACGGCAAGCTCCACCACGTAGCGCCCCGGCTACACTGATGCGAGTCGGTGAATGGTATTGGAAGGTGAATGGAGGTCGGAGAGGCCTTAAAAAAATAGTTTGGTGGCACGCTACAGAGTAAGTACTATTATAATATGATAAATCAACAATAATACGATAGTATATCAATATGCAATAGTAGTATTGTCGTAAGAAATGGTATAGATACGCTAGCGGCTGTTTACGATGTGTTTGCGTGCAATGCGAGGTTTTTAGGTTTTTTTAGGTATTTATTTTTAGGCGTGTGCGAATATAGGTATACCGAACGTGGTCTTATTCGATCTTAATATTGCGAAAGCGTCCTCCAACGGGTTTATGTGCTCGTGAGAAGTCAGTAAAGATCCGCACACGAAAGATTTATTATTACCAAAATTTTCGCGCGCGCGTGACGCAACTCGCGCGCGCGAAAATTTCCAAATTTTAATTCAATTTAATTCAAATTTTAATTTCCAAAATTTAAAAAAATTCTCGAAAAAAATTCCTCACCCACCCCAAACTATATCATACAACAAAATAATTCATCGACTTGCTTTCAATAACTATAAAAGATTTTGCAATTGTTGTACAAAAAGTTAGTGATAGAGGTCCAGAGGGGGTCCTCAGTGTGGTGGGTGGGTGAGCAGATGGGGGAAATATTGATATAATTAATATTAGTATATATAATGTATGATTATATATATCAACATATATTCATATATAACACTATATAGATTAATATGAATATATATTAATATATATTGTTATATATTAAGATATATTGATATTAATATATATAGTGTTATATATGAATATATATTGATATTAATATATATAATACTAATAAGGATGATGTGACAGAAGGCAAAGTATAGTCCGTATTTCCCTAAACTAATCTGACAATCCATTTTTCGTCTTCATTGATTACATTGATTACAGAAGGCAAAGTATAATATCTAATTAGACTAAAATAGACTAGTATAATATCTAAATAGACTAAAATAGCATTAGAAAATCTTCGTTGCATGCATCAGTCATGGCGCAACAGGCATGCGCGATGAGTGTGTCTCATTTGGATCTGGAATCGGGACGAGTTCGAAGGACGCAATCACTCTCCGGAATTGCGTATACCTGCTAATCGTCAAACATATTTTTCATAGCGTCCTCCTTGGTGATTTCCGTTCCCCAGATGCATTCGAGAGTTGCGTCGAATGGATGATCCTCTCCGATGTCCTCCCCATCTTGTATGGCATCGCTTGAGTGGACCATCTTCGAATCGACGGTGCGCGGACCATCTTCGAACTCGCGGTGGATGTAGGCGGGCACAAATTGAGACTGATCGCAGAAGATGTTGAGCGTAAGGGGAGGGCGAGCGTGATCAGTTTGCTTGGCTCTGAGAGCTCTAGCGAGAGCCTGCTGCGCGTCGGAGACATGAGCGTTGCAGATGATCATGCGATCGGTGTCTTGAAAGTTGAGGCCGCAAACTTCTTCGGATTTTTGAGAGGCGGTGGCGTCGAGAATGAGGACCCGGCACTCTAGCGGTCGGCGGAATTGGTAAGGCTCCTGGTACCAGCGGACGACGGCGTCCTTTTTGCCAGCGGTGGTGGATTGCTTGATGTTAGTAGCGGGGATTCGGTCGGTGAGTCTGTGGCAGGCGACGTTGGCGTGAGGGTTGATGGTGTCGCAGATATGTTTGATGAGAGACGAGGCGAGGGCAGCGTCGGCGAAGATGACGATGCTGCGCGCATCATGTTGGGTGATGGCGTCGAAGAAGGTGGCGTAGAGGGCGGCTGCGTAGGAGGTGCCGTCGCGGAGATTTTGAAGAATTTCGGAAGTGGGTGATTCCGTTGAGGCGACCTCTGCCGAATTGAGAAGAGGCATGGACGAAGTGCTTAGAGAGTGGAAGCATCCGGGGCATCTGATGCGTTGGGTGGTAGGATCGTAGTGATGAGAGAGCCAAAAGTGTGACTGGAGTCCGTGGAGGTCGATGACGCAACAACAACGGGTACAGGCGGCGGTTGTTTTTGTTGTTGCTGGAGAGTTTTGTTGTTGGTCCACCCCAAAGTGATTTTGTTGTTGGTCCACACCAAACATTCTGGGGGATGAATAGGGAGGAAAAGTGGGAGTTTTTAGTGTGGCTTCGGTGTTTTTGAACCAGTTCTGCGCGACGGCAAGGTCCTGCATGTCGAAAGAGGCTTGGTGAGTTTGAAAAGTGGTATAAGCCTTTTGGAGGTCTTGGAGAAGAGTTTGGGTGGAGACGAGCTTGTGGTCGGTTTCCGGTTGGCGCCAGCGAATGGGCGGGTTTTTGGATGGAAGGCGAAAGTCTCCGAGGTGGGTCGGTGCGTAATCTTTGTCGTGACAATCGAAGGTGTGAGAGAGGATGGGCGGGTCCACGGTGAAGTCGGCTACGGTGAATTTGGGAAGCTTTGGCGGGTCGCCGCGGGCGGTGACGGTCGGTGACGGCCGGTAACGGCCGAGGGCTACCTCGGCGGTGCGGGCGGCGGCGTCGGAGGCGACGTAGCGAACGGTGGGAGGCATCAAGTGGAGGACGTTGTCGATGGTCCTCCGGATGAGGGCGGGAGGAAAAGCGGTGATGAGGGACACCATGAGGTTGGATTCGATGATGCGTCTGCGTTGCTCGAGGGAGCGCTCGAAATGTTTGGGGATGCGATCGGAGCTGAGTTCGGTTTCGGCGTGTGTGAATCGATCGCTGAGCATTTTTTTGAAGGGGTTGTGGGAGGATTTGCCGTTGAAGACTTCGGTAATGGTGTTGGGTGTGGCGGAGATGGCCCAGAAGAGCTTGCAGGCGGGAGCCTTAGCCTCGATGCCCATGTTTCCGCAGTGGGCGGTGAACTCGTCGAAGATGGTGAGAGGCCAGACGATGTTTCGCTGGGAGGTGGATAGGAATTCCTTGAATTTTTCGGGAGTGAGGCGAAGGATGAGCGTTCGGCGCGGGACGTTTCGAAGATTCGCGGTAGTCGTCGATGTGGTGGGTGTGATTTGAGATGTGTTGGTTCATGATTTTGGTTTCGACGATGGCTCCCGATTCCTTTGGGTAGATGGTGTAATTTTGCGGTTCCTGGGAGACGGCGTGCTGGAGAGTTCGGAGCCAATAGCCGGCGACGTTGTTGGGAGTGACGAGGATGATGAGGTTGCAGGGTTTCGGGTCGGCGAGGTCGGAGGTGATGTAGTGCACTCCGAGTTGGGAAATGCTGCGAACGTTTCTCCACCATTCGGGGCTGGTGCGCATGATCTCCGGGAGCCTGTTTCCTCGCATGAGAGCGAGGGCGGCTTCCAGGGTAACACCGGTTTTGCCGGTGCCCGGAGGGGCGCTGATGATGTCGAAATCGGTGCCGGTGGCGCGGTTCTCGGTCAAGGTTTGTTCGATAGTTGTGGAACTATTATTGAGCATGTTGGATCTGACGGTGGCGGTGCGGTTAGATTTGGAGAGAAGGATGAGGATCTGCACGAGCTGCGCGGCGGTGGGTTTGGTTGGGAGCGCGTGTTCGTTGGGGATGAAGTCGCGAACGCCTCGTTGGGCGATCTGGTCGTCGGTGATGTCCAGGAGATCCCGGATCTGAGCGTGGTCGGTGCAGTACACGGTGGTTTTGTCTTTGGTTGCGTTGTCGCCGCAAAGCGTCTTCGCTACTATGGTCTGCTGCTCCGCGGCGCCCGTTTGGAGGATATGCCGGACGGGGATGCTTTGGTCGATGTGACACTGATGCATTCGGTTTTGTCGCATTAGGTCGTAGAGGGCGTAGCAATGGCGCGTACCGGGATCGGCATCGGCCATGCGATGCAGGAGGTATCGTTGACGAATTTGTTTGCTGGTCGGTAAGGTTTGGAAAGGTGTCGACTTGTCTCGGACAGCCTTGTCGGCATAGTTCTTGAAGAGTCCAAAACCCGAGCAATTTAGAATTTGTTTGGCTTCCTCTTGCACCTTTTTGGAAAGCTGTGGCTGAGTTGTGATACCCACGTTCGCAACTGGTCGTGTGATACCATGTGGCGGGGCAGAAGCCGTAAGACAGAAGCCTGATGGTGGCGGGGCGGCATTCGGCATTACGACACGGTGAGCCAAATTCGGCAAATCGCCGTTAGTCGAACATCGTCGGACATCGTTGTGTGAATCGGGTTTGCCGGCGATCATGGATCCTCCGGAGCATCGTCGTTTTTTAGAGTGTTTTTGAGAGGGTTGCGCGGGAGATGAATCGGGAGAGGGTTGCGCGGGAGATGAATCGGGTTTGCGTTTTTTAGAGTGTTTTGAGAGGTTGCGCGGGAGATGAATCGGGAGAGGGTTGCGCGGGAGATGAATCGGGTTTGCGTTTTTTAGAGTGTTTTTGAGAGGGTTGCGCGGGAGATGAATCGGGGTTGCGTAGACCGAATCGTTGTGCCACTGGTTTCCTCCAGTCGGGACCGAATCTTTCTATCAACCAAGCTTCCATTTCGATGGGTGTCATTCTTGATAGCTTCTGAAAATATGGAACTGTATAGAACTCGTGAAATCACTCTGGTCAGTGAAATGGTCAGTGAAAGTGAGTAATTTCACAGATTTCACAAGACTTTATGATACCGTAGACGGAACGATAGACGCGTTTCGATCGATCGAAATACGAATCGACAACGATGTCCGACGATTCGACGATTATGTAGGCACTCAGGTTTACTATTCTTACATTATTACAATTCTGACTACTCCGTACAGGGTAGTGAGTTCCCGACATATTTACTAAATATGCACTGCTTTCATCTGTGAGCATATTTTTCACCGCTGTATTATTCTAATTATTAATATATTAATTATTAATTATTTATTATTGTAATATTCTATATTAATTATTATATTAATTATTAATTATTGTAATATTCTATATTAATCATTATATTAATTATTGATTATTGTAATATTCTAATTATTATAATATAATATTGTTATATTATAGACGTTGTAGTACGGTCGATAGTTGTAGAGTTGAGTAGTTGTAGAGTTGTTGAGTTGCGATAGTCGAGAATTGTAGCCGTCCGATCGAGATACTAAAATCCTGTCTTCAATGTTATAACTTCGTCAAACTCAGTTCATAAAGGTATACTTTATATATAACATTTTCAGTTTAAATACTCAGGCCACCATTTGATATACAAAATAGTTACCATTGTACATGCTGGAAATGAGTGGTTTCCTAGAGCGCTTTCGCCCACCACCACCACAGTTGGGCTCGTCAGTAGGATTGTGATAACTACAACCTTTCTGGCGGCTATAAGATGCACATGAGAGCAAGTGGCTCATGTCTACAAATGCAGCAACTGTCACATGAAAACTGGAAATTCGAAATCGGACTGTCTTACGAACTCGTAGAACATTTTCAGAAAAAATGACGTAATACAACACTCACAACACTCCACAATAAATGCCATATGCTCAACAAAAAAGGATACAGCAATAACTGTGATGTCGGGGTCTCTGTATACTTCAAAAACTCATATGTTCCCCAGCAGTAGACCAGTGCCACTCCAGTGATAACGTAACAAGAAACAATAATGCCCAAAACAATAAAGCCCAAAACAATAAAACCATATGGTACAGACTAGTAAGAGCAGTGCACGAAACAATAAGAGCAGTGCTCGGGTAATCTGCGATAAATCGGGTAAGATTGGGTCTTGTCCACGCATCACGAAGTTGGCGCGATGAAAGTTTTAAAATTTTCGCGCGCGCGTGACGCAACTCGCGCGCGCGAAAATCGTCGAATCGTAATATAGTATATTATATCGGTTGTATCGTCAGACTCGATCTCAATCTCATTGTCATTCCGTTCGTCTCTAGTCGGCGCCTTTGAGAACTGTTATAAATATACGTATTTGTATAAGGCTGTTTTAATAAATACAGTGGGAATAACACAGATTAGCACAGACCATCTGATGGATTCCAGATAATCAATAGGCTCGGGTCGGACCATTTCCTCGTCATCAGCGAGTCGGTGAATATTGCTATTTAGCTTTACTAAATTGCAATAGATTTTAAGTGAGTCGAATTTGAGTGGTAGATTTTGAATGATTTTGAGTAGATTTTGAGTGAGCTGAATTGCGAAATTCATATATGGACCGCTGGACGACGCGACCACCACATTGATCCGCGCCATCTTGGACCGGTGATAAGCTACAGGACGTGCGTCTGATTGGAGCGTAAACTTGCTTGAAAAAATTGCAATAAAATCGTAAAATCGCAATAAATACAGCACAGTATGGCTGTATTTCAGTACAATAAGCGGAAAGAAATATACCTATTTTGCGTTTCGATCTTCAGCGCGTTTGTTGTAACCTTTTTAGGGATTGGGGGTGGGCGAGCCTTCTCAAATTCTAACGGGGCCACGGAATCTGCGAATACTCTGCGGCAATCTTCATCGCCGATGCATTGCGCGCAGATTGTTACCTATCACCCTTCGCCTTGGGAGTTGTCGTGGATACAGAACATTCACCATCGCCGTCATGGCCGCCCCAACACCAATCATACGAATCACACCAACCCATGGTTGCAGTGGGTATCCTCATCACAGAGGTTTCATCCTTGGCACAATAACAAAGTGAATCGCTACGACGACGTCCACTTTGACTTACCTTGGACTGGATGTGCGTACTTGAACAAAGAAGTCGAATTTGTGAATGAATGGTTGAAGGCATGGGAAGAGCGCGAAAAGATGTTACAAACCGGCGGGTTGGTGCCGGACATCGACGCAAGAAAGGACGTCCTGTCGTATCATACATACAAAAACAACTGCACCAACAAGTCCATTCAGATTCCAATCGAACCCCTTGTCGGATTATTGCGCCATCCACACGCGATATGCAAAGACGATATGGCTGCGCAATCGAAGAACTGCATGTTCAGCTGGTCGCGCTTTGAATGGCACCAACTCAAAGACCTGCGCGAGTCGAACCGCGATATCTCGTCTAAAATTTTGAAGACGTCATCACGCCGATGCGAGACCAGGGAGAATAGGTACCTGTTTGATATGGGTTGCAGCACATACTCCACAGGAGCCGGAGGCTCCAGCTTAGACTGGTTTGTCGAGACATATCGTCGACACGGTATCGAATTCGATCGCATCTTCGCATGGGAAAAAACCCTGCAGAACGCGGACAAACTATTTGCGGGGTTCCCCCTCGATGTCCTCAGCAAACTCAGCTACTTCAACGTCGGCGTGCTTGCCGGTCACAAAGCTCCAATTCACAAGCAACCCTGGGAAATGATCAAACAGGCTTGTCGACATCAAGACCTCTGCGTTGTAAAATTGGACATCGACAACGGAGATATAACGACGATCGCTCTTAATTGGAAGATGCGCTCTAAATTGGAAGATTTTTTGAAGGTCATTGTTTTGATGTTTTTTACATTATTTTAAACATATCATGCCCAAAAAATAGGGTGGTTATAATTTTGGAAGTTTTCTCATCGTATGAGGCGGGGTTTTCAGAATTCTTACGCGTGACTCTTAGGCATATTGAGGAGTGTTCCAAAAATCCACATATGGTATTAGATCGAGATTAAAGGTTATAAAATGGAAGTAAAAAGGGAAAAATATGTACCTGTTTATCGTATGTTTGATATTTTCATCGATTTCAGCACAATTTTGCCAAAACCCCCTCAAACCCTATGCTTTATCACACGCGTATTCACAAAGGGCGGGTAACATATGTAAAGGTTCTTGCTAATGGACCCGTCACGTGCTATGTTATAATGTAGTTTGCCATAAAACATATTTGAACAAATAAACTATCAAGCACTTGCATCTCCGTGCAGATTTCTGGAGCAAATGGCCCTCTAGCGGGGGAAACCCTAAGTGGTAACACCAATTTAGGGTGTAAGCACAACCACATGTGTACATGCATGCACATACGAACTCTTGACTGCACTTATTTACTCTTCAGAGTTCTCCAGCAGTGCTTTTAAAAGCTCAGCTTTCTCCTCACAACCTGGAATTCCGCCTTGAACACCAGATTTTGCGGTCTCATCCCAGCATGTCAACACCTCGTTCACGTCAAATGTAGACTTCATGCGAAGGGTGCGGGCACCCCGTACGAAAGCTCCAGCCTCACAGAGTTGTTCTACCGTCTCGAACGTTCTCCGTGACTGTGCTGGCAACCAGAACTGCCAGGTTATCTCCTTCCGTGAGGCATGCTGCCCCACCACCTCCACGAAATGGAGTGGGAGTGACTTACCGCCGTCCGGGAGCATAACGTTGAACCAACACTTGTCGCTGGCTTCCCCGCCTGCAACGGTCACGGCATAGCTGCCCACAGTCATGTCCTCGAACCGGTAGTCGGCTGCCAAGTGTTCCTTCTGCGATGCCAAACGCATCCCACGGTCATATAGACTCTCGTCAACACCGGAGGAGTGCTCATCGTCGCCATCATCCGTGCCCTCACTGCTGCTGGGCTGTTTCTGCTGTTTTGGCTGCTTTCCAGGCTTCTTCTTGCGCGCTGCAACCTGCCGACTCCGACTGCGAGTGGCAAGATCCATCTCCATATCGGTATCATCGCTGTCGCCTTCGGAGGCGGGTGAAGTTCTGCGCGCCCTGTTTTGCCTTTGTGCGCCTGAAAACCTCTTGCGAGCAGCAGGTGGATCTCCTCCTCTCCGACTCCTCTTTCCATTTGCTTCACGCACACCTGCCTCTGCACGAACTGCGGGAGCTTCTTCACCAGCTTCTTTTGCCTCTGCACGAACTGCGGGAGCTTCTTCACCAGCATCTTCTGCCTTCAAAAGCTGGATCAGGCGTTCCAACTTCTTGGTCTTGGTCGTAAGACCCCGCAGTTCAGCATTCCGCTCAGATAACACTCGGTGTAAGTGTTTATCCTCGTACCTGCGTAAGCGAACCCTAGTTTGAAACTTCTCTATACACTTCGTATTATCTTCGCATACTCTTACACCGCAATGACGGACTCTCACGACGACGAGACTAGAATCCTGAGGGAAGTTTTTCCCTGGATGAGTGAGGGTTTTCTTAGCGAAAATCAAGAACAAGGAACGACCTCTTCTACCGTCGTTCCGAACACACCAGGAACAACGGACTCGGACGACGAGGTTACAATCTTGCGGCAGGTTTTTCCTTGGTTGCAAAGCTCCACAACAGCGACACCTGAAGACGAAGCGACGACTTCTTCTACCGGGAATCAAAGGACTCCCGCAACACAGGAGCAAGCCGCCACCACCACCAACTCGGAAAGAGAGGAAGGAAACAAGTGCGTCGTCTGCTTAGAAATAGTTTTCCCCGCGGAAACGTGGGTTTCAGGGTTAGGATGTGACTGCAAAAACGTGCTGTATCATCACCCTTGTTTCCAGGCCTACTTGGCAAGTTGCACGGATATTGCAAAATGCCCTTGTTGTAGGAAGATCTGGAGCTAGAACAAGAAACCTACCTGACTTTGCTTAGACACTTGAAGGACAACAATGACAAAATAAATATAAATAAGGTATAAATGAGATCGCACTAGGCTGGTAAACGGTCGTCTTACCTTCTGGAAATCAGCTCAGTACAATACTTGGCCTCGCGCATAAAAGCCACAACCTCGTTGATGTCAATATTTTTCAGGACTTCTTTCTCCACCACTTGTTTCTTATGCGTCACGCCGTCGAAACATACATTGAACTGCTCCGCCTTAGCATACCGCGTCTTCAAGATCCCATCGCATTTGACTGTAGATGCGCGGGTATGCGCACGTGTCAGCAGCAGTGAAAGGTCCCACTTCGGAGGTAATCGCTCGGGATGTCGCTCTCGCACGGCCTCCACCTTCAAAGGCAAGGGGAAGGTTGCTTTCAATTCCTCGTGTCGTTGTTGGCTCACCAGATCTGGCGTTGCGGCTCGGAGTCCCAATAGACAGCTCCGCGTTGTTTGCTCCATGTCCAATACCTTGTTTCCCTTCCCCTTGCGCTTCCATTCCGGGTTGTCCATATAGCCCGGGGCGGAGTCGACGTCGGGATAACTGGTACAAATAATCAGCCCAAGGTTCGGGTCCTCGTCCACGCCACTTGGTAGCCATTCCTTGAACCTGTCACCAAACTTGTACTTCGCTCGGACGAGCTTGTCCGGAGCGACGTAAAAGCACCAAGTATGCACCTTGCGGTCTCGTCCAGCGTGGCCACCAAACTCTTCGTTCAAGTGCGGGTCGATCCACGATTTGAAGTCCAAGTTGCAGCCGACGACGTACGTGTGCTTGTTGATGGTTGTTATCGTCCAGGCAAAGAGAAAGGCAATCCATTGTTCCAAAGATATGAACCAATGGCCTTTTTTATCCGCGGTCTTACCCCACAACAGCATCTTCAGCAACCCGAAAAAGCCATCGACGTCGTTGTGGGAGTGGCCTACGGGCAGACGGTGTAGGTAGATCTCTTTGTACAGCCCGTGGTGAACCAGGATGCAGAAGAAGGCGAAAACATGCCGGTTCCAGTTTTCCGACCCTCCGTCCATTTGCACGTGGCATGTTTGCCGAAAGTGCCGCTCCGTGTTCTCCACCACATACCGTAGCAGAATATTGAGCGTCGTGAGGCACATGTTCACGTCTTTGCCAGGAACCCATGGCATAAGTAAACACATGCACAACACCGTGCCGTGCATCACGACTGCTTGCAGATGAAGGTGGAAGAAACTTCCAGCTTTGTCGCTCATCGCCTTGACCTTCACGGGGAAGTGCGGACAAACGGTGTTGTTGTTTGCCGCCCCGTCGAAACAATACGAGTCACTGATGCCGAACTGGTTGGCACTATCAGCACGGGTGTTATTGTACTGAGCTCTCTCATTTCGATAATCACTCCGGTGCGCGTCGTTAAGCGTCTTCCAGTCCTCCAGGTCCTCCAAGTCCTTTACAGCACGGCGCTGCTTCGTCAAGATTTCGCATGTCGTGCACTTACCTGCACAATCCTTCCGCTTGCGCATGGTAATATGCTTCGCGCGGAGGTACTCGCGCAGATACTTGCGAAACTGCGTGATTTTAACCTGATAAACGCCGCGACGCATAAGCTTGTATGCGGCATAACAATCGGCTGGTCGGATCGGATTCATTTGGAGTTTGCCGTTTTGAGGTTGTGGCTCCGCCAACGGCAACAGCTCGTGAGCAGCGTACTCCAAGAAATAAGTCCAGTTCAGGTTCGTCGGGTCGTTGTACAGCGTCAAATTCCTCTTCCTTGTGCTCTCCAGCATGCCGCCCCCACACACGTGCGCGTGCCACTTGAACCATGTGCTTTCGGGAATAAAGTGCAGTCGTCGAAACGCATCCTTGCAGACTTTCTTGCCCAGGAACGTCAGCGAGTCGAACATCTCTATTTCAAGCTTCTGCGAACCGGGCTTGAACCTACGCGCACGAGTGAGCTCCGCGACGATGTTCTCCTTGAACTGGCGACCGTTTAGCGTAGACTTCTCACGTAAGTACGCCTGCACGGGACGATACTCGAATTGGGACAGACAGCGCCTCCCACACCTGCATTCGTTGGCGGGGTCCATCAGATCCCCGATCTTTGTCACGCTTTCCGCAGTATTGTTGGGCCCATATCCCGACGTTTTGGATTCTGCTTCCGGTTCGGAACGCTTCGCCTTTCTTGGGTTGATGGTTTTCGTCTTGCATATAAAGTCTTCCACCGTTTCATAGTAATAATCTTCTGAACCAGAAGAATTAGACGAAGCGCTAAGCTCAGATTCGCCTTCAGAGCACGACGAGCATAACATATTTCCTTCCTTCCCGCTTTAGCGACTTGGCGCCTTCTCAAATGTTTAAGCTTCAAAGTTTCAAAACTAATGACCGGCGCGACGTTCCAGGCGTTCGAGCGTTTGATTGCCTTTCAATCGTCACATGTAGTCAGATCGCACTAGTCATATCACTAGTGCGATCTGATTTCGCACTAGTGGCGTGAGTAGTGCGTTAATAGTGTGGTACTAGCGCGGTACTCGCGATATGCTATCTTTAAGAGTTGATTTTCACTATCGCAAGTATACTTTTCTGTGGACACAACTTTTTATCTTCTTTCTTCTCACTTACCATACTCCTACGTAATCATGTCTGACGAAAAACTCTTTGGTGAAGGCTTCAAAGCGCAATCGGTGGAAGACCTTGACAACAGCGGCACACAAGAGGTCCGACACTGCGCCAAGATCCTTAAACGCTTGTTGACGGACGAGCAGCTGCAAACGATTTTCCCCATTTCGGGGAACAAAAGTCAACTGTCCGGAACGGGGTTGGAGGTGTTGCTCACTCCCGATATCATTGAGAACTGTTTTGAACACTACACGCCGGCCGACGCGGCGTGTTACCGCAACCTGGCGTCGTGGCAATTTCTGAAATCGGTGACGCAAACCCAGTTCGTGGAAAAGATGGAGGAGGCGGAGAAACGAGGCACAAAACCAGGATTGTTTGATATTTTCAACAAGGGGGACGCGGCGGAGAAGAAGGAGGAGGCGAAGAAGGAGGGCAAAGGGGAGGATGAGGACGAGGATGAGGACGAGGTGGAGGACGACCAAGAGGACGAAATTGAGATCCCCTGCGCACAGCTTCCCGCAGAGGACCCAGAGAAGAAGTACACGACCTTCGCAACTAAGAACGGTTTTGAGGTGATGTACAAGCTGAACGAGGACGGGGTCCAGCAGCCCGCTGGACTCGAGAATTCGGACGAGGACAACGACCGGTTGGTTCTCTGGAACTACTCAGAGAACTTGCTGATGAAGGCGGTGCTCACATTGGTGCGAGTAAATCAGTACTTGCCGCATTCTCAAAAGCATCTGGTGCACGTCATTAAAAAGTTCCAAGTCCCCAAGCAACCGGCGGAAGAGACCGTCGACTTTGATGACGAAAACTACCGCATCC
>LGRX02002720.1:0-15864 GCA_001247695.2 Cymbomonas tetramitiformis | reverse complement strand
AAGTGCATGCAGCGCCTCTTGCCTCGCCTCCGCTTATCAGCAAAGTGCATGCAGCGCCCCTTGCCTCGACTCCGCTTATCGGCAAAGTGCATGCAGCGCCCCTTGCCTCGACTCCGCTTATCGGCAAAGTGCATGCAGCGCCTCTTGCCTCGCCTCCGCTTATCAGCAAAGTGCATGCAGCGCCCCTTGCCTCGCCTCCGCTTATCGGCAAAGTGCATGCAGCGCCTCTTGCCTCGCCTCCGCTTATCAGGCCGCACACACACCCATCGCCGCTTGGCGGAATCCAAGCTGGGTGCCTGCCTGACTGCAGAGTTCTTGACGGACCCACGTGGTGCCATAGTCTCCTGTGTACACGATTGTGGCGTTCAAGCCAACCGCCCAACCATGCTGCATGTCATCCGTGAAGAAGATGGACTGGAGGCAGTCATTCGGGGTGAGCACCTGCACGCACCTCAGCCTCCTCAGTCTCCTGGCCTCTCCATACCCCACAACGAGGCAGCTTGCCCTGGAAATAGCATTCATAACAGAAACTTCGGTTGCTTGGTAAATGGCGGAAGGCAAGCATACGAGTAGGTATTGCAGGTGAGGCCTCGTAGCGCGGATGGAGCCTCGAAGCCTCGGGTTAAAACTTCACCCAGAAATCAACAAGAGGGAACTACGACTGCACGAGACCGCTGCGAAGCTCGGCGGCCCGCGTCAGCCCAGAGGTGCGCAGCCGAAGGAAGGCGGCCCGCGTCAGCCCAGAGGTGCGCAGCCGAAGGAAGGCGGCTCGCGTCAGCCCAGAGGTGCGCAGCCGAAGGAAGGCGGCTCGCGTCAGCCCAGAGGTGCGCAGCCGAAGGAAGGCGGCTCGCGTCAGCCCAGAGGTGCGCAGCCGAAGGAAGGCGGCCTTCTACGCACACAACTATGGCGAAAACACGGGGAGGCCGAAGGAGGCGCTGTGTGCGGCGGCTGGCTGGGACCACATCCAAGAGTGAAGCATCGGATGGTATGGATGCATATCCCTGCGAGCTGAGATACTGACTGACTCTCTTTTAGTTATTGCGTCGTTTGGCGAAATGTTTCAATCCCGCAACGACGTGACTTAGGGCTCTCACTATGCTGCGCAGTGCAAATATGTTGCAACGATCTAGCTAGGAGCCATGGCTGGGTTACAGATCCTAGCTTAGCGCTCTTGCTGTGGGCTCGGTGCAGGTCAGTGGGACGACATGCACGTTGGCTGTGCGGGAAGCGCCCCGGCAGCCTGGAGGACGTGAGGAGGGAAACATACCGGAATTTCCAAGGAAGTCCACGTATACCCTCCATCGATGGTATTCAAGAGAGTGGCATGCATGCCGACCACATAGCAAACAAGAAGGTCGACGCAGTGAATTCCGTAGAGATGTGCAGGGGTGGTGGAGTTCATCCTATGCCATGCGTCGCCACCAGTCCATGTCTTGAGGATGAGGCCGTATTCGCCCACGACGAGTACGTTTGACGCGTCCATAGCGAACACGTCTCTGTAGGAAGGCCCGGAGGGGGACATCGGCGGAGGGGAAGGGGAGGGAGGGAGGAGGTGGGGGGGAGGAGGCGGCGGGATCGGGGGCGGGGGCGGAAGAGGAGGCGAAGGTGGCGGTGGGGGCTCGGAGGTGAAGGAGGTGGCTCAGGAGGGGCGGATATGGAGGCGGGAAAGGAGGAGGGGAGGGAGGAGGGGGCGAAGGGGGAGGACTTTGGCGGAGGAGGGGGAGCCAATAACACCAGGTGGAAGGTGTGGAGGACGGCGGCGGTGGGGGAAGGGGGAGAGAGGCGTGGTTGGAGGATTGAACGGCGGGGAATATGGAGGCGGGGGTGGTGCGGTGGAAGCGGCGGTGGAGAGGGCAAGAAGGGCGGCGAAGGAGGCGGAGGTGGAGGTGGTGGTGGGGGAGAGGATGAGGCGGGGGAGGACTTGGAACATCGGGAGGAGGGCTGGGTGGGAAAAAATCCACGCCCCACCAAGGCGGGAGGGGTGGAGTTGGTGGAACAGGCGGTCCGGGGGGTATAAGTGGAGGAGGTGGAGGGCCTATTGTATACTTCTGGCTCTGCCAACTTATTCCGCCATCACTGGTGTATTCGATGGACTCACTTTGTCCAACAACCCATCTGTGCGAGAAGCCGGGTTACTATAACTCGCTAGCAAGAAGCTGGAACAAACACTGGGAAAGGAGATAGAGATGAAGCTTACCCTGTCCGAATGTCAACAAAGCTGACTGCGTACATATCGAGGTCGCCGGAGCTGTGCTGCGCGTTGTTCCACTGGTTGCCGCCGGTGGAGGTGGATCTGGAAGAGGAACGGACGCCACGCCGGTCGTGAGCGCACTCCGCCGTTCAGGGAGCTCATGAAGGCTATTTAGTTTTCTTAATTTAGCTTTAATAATTTACTTTTTCCGTTCTCATCGGCTTCACAACTGTTGCCTTGACAGGACGGGCCTCGTAAGCAATCTAAACACTTGAAAAACAGTCTCACACAGAGCAGGCTGCAGGCGTCTCACGACTACAGAATTTTTGAGAGCACAATCAAAGGATAGCGACTGCATAAGCAGCAGAAAGAGCAGGTCCAGATAACCTGATGACGCCTCTTTCGCCGACAGCATAGCCGTAACCCGTAGAAGGGAACGACACGTCAAAGATGTCTTCCTCTGTATTCGATTGTAAGCCGAGCCATGGGCTGCGGATAGGCTGTTGCTGAAGTTTCCTGGTGTTCTGGAGGCCACCGCCAAGGTAATCGAGATTTATTCTACCTTGGCATGGAACCGTGAAAAGGGCGGGGATCGTGAGAAGTACGGTAAATCGCAACCACTTGTTACGATGAGAGCAGCATGTATCAGTCATCTTAGAACAATGCGGGCTTTGAGGAGGAAAACTCGAAATTCATAAAGACTTTAGCAACTTTTATCAATACGTCGGAGGGAGAGGACAGTGCTCATCCCAAGTCCTTCACGTCCAATTTTTCCAATTCACCCAAACATCCGTTCTAGAGGGCGAGAATGAAATCAGAATTGCAACAAAGGCTTCGGTATCTTTTTTATTTACAAAAATAATGTCACATGGCTGTGTCAAAGTTGAACATAGTCCTGAATGCCATGTTCATATATATAGTCGCCTATAATTGATCGCAACGATGCGAGAGAAAACAAAAGAAATAGCTATTGCTAGGAACTACTTCTACTACTAGGCTTGGTCGATCTCAATTTTGAGATCTCCGATAGGCCTGTAGGAAGCGTGGACCCTATCAACACCCGGTTTTTGGGGGGGGTGAGATCTACTGTTCAACTGTATGCGGCTGTACTGTATGTGGCAAATCGAAATGGGCACCGGCGAATCATAAAATATAGGAGTATGGGGTGCCGCCTAACCGCATCCGGTGACTGTAAACCGTTTTCTGGCTCCCCGCCATCGCCGGTGACCGTAAACCGTTTTCTGGCTCCCCGCCATCGCCAGCATAAAGAGCAGGTAACGCCTTCTTATCGGAATGGCCTCTTACTACACCCACGCCCAACAAGCTTACTGGGTCTCGCAGGGATTGGAATGAGGCCGTAGTGTAAGTGGAAAATATGTTCAGAACACCATTTTCTTTCATAAAAATACTTCATCAACCGTCTCATTTTATGTAGTCCAGCAGATTCGTCTCGGGAAAGCTCAAGAAAGCCCATTTTTAAGACGTTCCTACCAGCGCCGGTTTGGGTTTGGGTTCGTAAGTGGATCTGGTGCTCCAGGTATACGGAGGTGAGTTTTCACAATTGACACAAGGGACTTGCCTTCCCTTGACACCACATTTCGACCTCCCGTCCTCATTTTAAATGCTCGCAAGTGCGAGGGCGCAGATTTGCGAAGTTCCGTGCGTTGCGAGATAACATTCTCAATGGGTACATACAGGGCGTGACACATTGCATACCCATAAAAACTTTTCGTCTATTTTAGTGTGGGGGGTCATGTTAGTTCTCGTTCAAGCCACCTAAAGATATCCGGCGGAAGCCGCGTGAAAACGAGTAAGACGAATCGAAGATGTGGTGAGACGCTCAAATTGCACTTGCTTTGTTGTTGAACATGAAAATTTGTACGTGGCACCTTGCCTTCGCAGCCGTGCTCTAAATATCTCACGCTCCCTGGAATAGAGGCAAGTCTCCCACCAGCGCCCCAAATTCTCGTGTCTGCGCTCAAGGTGCGGTAGGATACGAGTGCAGGCGTTGGCTTGAAAGTGGGGAAAGACATTCAGAACAACGAGTTCTACGTGGAGGCTGTCACAAAGGTGCGCTTCAGTCCAGCCAGCGTTCCACAGATCCAGGGACACCGTGAGCATAGGTATTGCTGAAAAAGCAAAAGTTTAACTTGAGCTAAAGCTGTCTGAATCCAACGCTGAAGTGTTACCTGCAGTCGAGTTTCCGATGAGCCTTCACGCGACAGGCATTTTCAGAACTCTCCGGCTCTTTCGCCATCTTGCAGCAGTGACCCTCCGGCACTGTCCGGTGAGCCTTCACGTGACATACCCTCGGGCGCTATCCAGTGAGCCTTCACGTGATAGACCCCCTCGGGCGCTATCTGGTGAGCCTTCACGTGACAGACCCTCGGGCGCTATCCGGTGAGCCGTTACGTGACAGACCCTCCGCCACTGTCTGGTGAGCCTTCACGTGACGAGCCCTCCAAGACTATGCGGTAAGCACGTCACATGACGGCGAGACCCCCCTCAAGGGCGCTGACCGGTGAGCCTTAACGTGACAAACCCCCCTCGAAGCTATCAGGTGAGCCTTCCGTGACTGACCCTCAGGCGCTATCCGGTGAGCCGTCCGTGACATACCACCATTATCGGTGATCCTTCACACGACATACCCTCAGGCGCTATCGGTGGGCCTTCATGTGACAGACCCTCAGGCGCTATCCGGTGAGCCGTCGCGTGACAGACCCTCAGGCGCTATCCGGTGAGCCTTCACGGCTGACACCCTCGGGCGCTATCCGTTGGGCCGTCACGTGACAGACCCTCTGGCGCTATCCGGTGGGCCGTCACGTGACAGACCCTCGGGCGCTATCCGGTGAGCCGTCACGTGACAGACCCTCGGGCGCTATCCGGTGAGCCGTCACGTGACAGACCCTCGGGCGCTATCCGGTGAGCCTTCACGTGACAGACCCTCGGGCGCTATCCGGTGAGCCGTCACGTGACAGACCCTCGGGCGCTATCCGGTGAGCCGTCACGTGACAGACCCTCGGGCGCTATCCGGTGAGCCTTCACGTGACAGACCCTCGGGCGCTATCCGGTGCGCCTTCACGTGACAGACCCTCGGGCGCTATCCGGTGCGCCGTCACGTGACAGACCCTCGGGCGCTATCCGGTGAGCCTTCCGTGACAGACCTCAAGGCGCTATCCGGTGAGGAGGGAGGAGGCTTCGTCACGTGACAGACCCTCGGGCGCTATCCGGTGGGCCGTCACGTGACAGACCCTCGGGCGCTATCCGGTGAGCCGTCACGTGACAGACCCTCGGACGCTATCCGGTGGGCCGTCACGTGACAGTCCCTCGGGCGCTATCCGCCGAGCCGTCACGTGACAGACCCTCGGGCGCTATCCGGTGCGCCGTCACGTGACAGATCCTCGGGCGCTATCCGGTGCGCCGTCACGTGACAGACCCTCGGGCGCTATCCGGTGCGCCTTCACTTGACAGACCCTCGGGCGCTATCCGGTGAGCCGTCACGTGACAGACCCTCGGGAGCTATCCGGTGAGCCGTCACGTGACAGACCCTCGGGCGCTATCCGGTGAGCCTTCACGTGACAGACCCTCGGGCGCTATCCGGTGGGCCGTCACGTGACAGACCCTCGGGCATCGGTGAGCCGACGTGACGACCCTCCTATCGTGGGTCCGTGACAGACCCTCTGGCGCTATCCGGTGAGCCGTCACGTGACAGACCCTCAGGCGCTATCCGGTGAGCGTCCCGCGTGACGAACCCTCGGGCGCTATCCGGTGGCCGTCACGTGACAGACCCTCGGGCGCTATCCGGTGAGCCTTCACGTGACAGACCCTCGGGCGCTATCCGGTGAGCCGTCACGTGACAGACCCTCGGGCGCTATCCGGTGAGCCGTCACGTGACAGACCCTCGGGCGCTATCCGGTGAGCCTTCACGTGACAGACCCTCGGGCGCTATCCGGTGGGCCTTCACGTGACAGACCCTCGGGTGCTAATGAGGTAGCCATCAGGTATCAAACCCTCCGGCGCTTTCCGATGAGCCGTCATGCGGTGACTTACCAAGGATCCCTGAGTAGTCACGCGCTGACTCTCCAAGATTCTCCGTGCGCAGAGCCTGGCGACCCTCCAGCGCTGTGCATTGAGCCTGGCGACCCTCCAGCGCTGTGCATTGAGCCTGGCGACCCTCCAGCACTGTGAATTGAGCCTGGCGGCCCTCCAGCACTATGCGTTGAGCCTGGTGACCCTCCAGCACTGTGCGTTGAGCCTGCCGTCAACGGTTGACTTCTCAGCATTATCCAGTGAGCCGTCAACGGTTGACTTCTCAGCATTATCCAGTGAGCCATCAACGGGTATTTTCTCAGCATTATCCAGTGAGCCGTCAATGGGTGTATTCTCAGCATTACCCAGTGCCGTCAACGGGTATCTTCTCAGCATTATCCAGTGAGCCGTCAACGGGTGACTTCTCAGCATTATCCAGTGAGCCGTCAACGGGTGTCTTCTCAGCATTATTCAGTGAGCCGTCAACGGGTGTCTTCTCAGCATTATCCAGTGAGCCGTCAATGGGTGTATTCTCAGCATTACCCAGTGCCGTCAATGGGTGTCTTCTCAGCATTATTCAGTGAGCCGTCAACGGGTGACTTCTCAGCATTATCCAGTGCCGTCAATAGCTGTTTTCTCAGCATTATTCAGTGAGCCGTCAACGGGTGACTTCTCAGCATTACCTCTTGAGCCTTTTCTTAATGATTATGGGGACGCATGGTGTCGCAGGGTACCCCGGCAGAGCGTGCAGGTCTTGTGAGGAATGACAAGCTCATCTCCGTGGATGGCACGAGCGTAGCAGGAATCCCCACCTCCGAAGTCGGAGCCCTACTTCAGGTGCCAATCTTGCCGTTCCTGATGAGTCGTGCACCGCTGCTCCGCCACGCTCATTTTCAGCGCTGCGCACACCAGCTCGCCTCTGCCGGGGGCAACAGAGGGCTCAAAAGTGTGACACACGCGGTCCCTGAGCTCCGGCTTTTTTGAGCGTGTGAAGAGCGGCCACCACTGCGCAAACCTCCGAGATCGGAGATATTCAAAGGGCCCTTGCTGCTAGGTCAGTGACACCGCGCACGTAGCGCCGCCCACTGACGAAGTGTCGAAAATCGGATTAGAAGAACTCATTCTAGTAAATAACAGAGCTGCCAGCCAGGTTAACGCGGGCTGACGCGCCTGCACAGGGAGAGGAGGGAACCAACGTTACCCTTATCATTCAGCATGCTGGCTCCGAGGAATCCGCGGTGAGAAGAGATCCCGCACTCATCCTGCAGCAGGCCTCCCTCGGCTTGTGCTAACTTTCTGCTATATTTTCTGCATCAAATGTTGTGCTGGTTTAAGGGTGCCGAGGTCTCCAGCCATTGGAATCACATTTCCTCACATACAGATGAAGGCCAGGAGAGCCTTGCTGCGCCAACACAGACTGGTGCACCCCCAGGCTAGTGTATTGGCAGTGGCACACCTCAGTGCTGTCTGCTTTCTGAGAGCAAAAAGTGACTTATCGGGCTTAGCCGACAGGGTTCATTTGCACAGCTTGATTGGCCCATCTTTGCCACAGTTTCCTTGTTGCCGAAAGTGAAGGTTATATGATGGTCAGAGCCGCAGAAGATGTCCATCATTTGAGTTGGCTGTGAGCTTTGCCCTGGATTCGCGAGCTGCAGGAGGTGGAGCTCACTCGTGAACGATATGCAGTGAAGCAGGAGTTCAAAGCCTTTTCGCCTGAGCAGTCTGGCGGTTTGTATACTGGCTCAAGCGGAGTGAAGCCGCCTGCCGCATTGTACGTTGCTGCTCTGGGAATGAAGAAGGGTGGTAAGCGCACTGTGCAAGTACCAGCGGCAGTTGCATATGGAGAAAATGGTTATAATGAGATACCCGAAAATTCTGACATCACAATGGAAATTGAGGTGTTGAGCATTGCTTAATTACGGAGTCGAGCACTAGCCCTCCAACAGTGCCAGCAGGATATTTTAATTCCTGACTTAATTCAAACTTTCGCTGTGATCATCTGCTTTTTTAATGCAAGAGGAGGCATAAAGTGCCTGTGTAATCGTTTGGCGTCTTCCTTCGATATTTTTATGGGAGCTCAGCTCGTCATGGCCTGCCCACTGGTACCGGTTGCTCTTTAGCATTCATGCCGCCGTACCACTGCACCCTCTTCTGATGTTGCCTAGATGGAATGCCACCAGTGGAAGCTTCTGTAACCCAATCCCTTGCTCCGTTTATGAGATGTACAACCATGCAGTTTGTTTTCCGAGCAGAATTTGGTGTCTGTTGCACACAAGCCCAGAGATCATTTTTCCATGCGCATGGTATTGTGTAGTGACCCAACGTTCTCCCTGAAAGAGCTCTTTATTCCTTTACAGTAAGGGGCAGGGTTGCGATAGGCGGGTTGATGCGTCGACTACCCGGTGTACATGTATTTACATTTTGTCCAATCCTTGTGATCAGTGTGTAAATTCCGTTCGTTTCCGAGTTGTTGGGGTTGTATCCCCCCCAGGACTTTGTTCCCCAACCTGCAACGCGATGCTAGTAGCTGCATTCTTGCTCTGTTTATTTCCGTCCCTGCCTTGTTGCTAATAAATTCGCATGTAATGGGTTGCAGTTAATAGCTATCGATTAGCATCACGCGGAATTAATATTCAGGGGTACGGATAACTGCTCGATAACAACAATTTTGATAACCGGATAGTATTTTGGGATTCAAGGCTTTACGTGGTAGTGGGTATTTGGCATTACCAATAGCGCCATCAACACATTATGCATGTGCGCGTTCAATCAAAGAGTTTTGGTAGTGCATGCATGCGGGTACAATCGCAAATTGAACAGTGAGATCACGCGTAGCGGACGATTCCGAACGCCATACGAAACAATACTTTCAAATCCTACTGGCATTCCGTGAGCGAAAATAACATCAAGGTCGCGTTAAAGTAAGAAAACCTGCGGACCTAACACTGCAGATAAACCACCCAACTCACACTTTACGAAAAATACACTGCAACGGACCAAAATTTCCACTTGATGCGCGAGGATGATTCATGTATTCCTGTGACGTTCACCCGTATGCACGATTCTGAGATGGGAACCGTCATTGACCTTTTTTCTCTTCATACAAGTGCAGCCAACACTTATTGATGGCTACATACCTGATCTTTTGTTTTTTCTAGAACTGTCTGCGATATCGAATTTTCCAACTCCAGGATCGCGCAGCCGAGTATACAATGAATTAGTTAGTTCGGATGGAGGATCACGGCTCGCCTGATGTGGGATATATGTGAAAAATATATATGAGGGGGCGCTAGGCAGCTGTGTGTATCGGGGGTTGGTTTAAGCGAGGGCTGCATATTGCGACGAGGGATGCAATGCACTCTGCAGCGTGGTTAGATGTGGGACGAGAGTCTTCGCCGAAATGTGGTGTGCAAGGAGGGATGCTTACACGCGCGAGGTTCGAGGCTGTACGAATAGATGTCGGACTCTAGGTACCACTTTTTGTAAGACTCGAAGATTGACCAAGGCGAATAAAATCGCATTAGATGTTTTAGATTTGGAATCAAATCTCAACAGCCACTCATATGCACGACTTATGACATTGAGATTCACTTTGCTCCTATCTGATATTTTCGTGTGTGTGTATGCATGGGTGTGTATACGTTATACATATGTATAACGTATACACACACATACATAGCGTCCTCGCTCGCGTCTAACACCCACTCGCGTCCTTAAAACTAACGCCCACTCGCCTCCTCGCGTCTGACACCAGCACCACCTAATAGCGCGACCTCAATTCTGGCACCCACTCGCGACCTCCCACGCGTCTAGCACCCACTCGTGTCCTCGCGTCTGACACCGCCCATTCGCGCCCACGGGCCGGTCACCCACTCGCGTCCTCGCGTCTAACAGCCACTCGTGACTCGCGCGTCTGACACCCACTCGCGTCTGACACCGCCCACTTGCGACCTTGCACGTGCACGTAACATCGCCTAGTCGCGACCTCGCTTCTCACACTCATTCACGAGCTCACGCCTGGCACCCACTTGCGTCCTCGCGCCGAACATCCACTCGCGACCTAGAGTCCGACATCTATTCGTACAGCCTCGAACCTCGCGCGTGTAAGCAACCCTCCTTGCACAACGCATTTCGGCGAAGACTCTCGTCCCGCATCTAACCACGCTGCAGAGTGCATTGCATCCCTCGTCACAATATGCAGCCCTCGCTTAAACCAACCCCCGATACACACAGCTGCCTAGCGCCCCCTCATTTATATTTTTCACGTATATGTATACGTACATTATTTGATAATCTACCATGTGCCGGAGCCAAGGATATGGCCTGAGCAATTTAAATATAACATGGTGCACCCACTATACAGCGGGCCCCGGAAAACATCGGGACGCATACATCCTGCGTGAAGGGAGTTCGGGTCATCTCATGCGTACGAAGCATGCTTACATACAGTTTGTGTATGTGGGGCATCCTTACAATGCGTATCATACATCATACTATTACCGACTTAAATATATGTGCGGATCATCGCATATTACGGTATGTACCTTCGCTTGATGGTGTTTTATGTCACTGATAAGCTAGGCCAACGAAGACTCTCTCTTCGCTCGTTATCGTATCCGCCCGGTGAGACGTATGCTCTAGCAATTGCGCGTGTAAGCCGCGATAACACCTCGTATAATACTGCTAATCTCAACTTTCCTATTGCAAGCGATACAAGTCTGTGAAGCATACGGAGGTGGCGGTTGATGTGCTGTGCCGTGATCGTTCTCAAGAGAAATGTCAGTATGGGATATGGTATCCCCACTTTCAACCCGTCGGCACCCACCTGTGCCAGGGGCACGACGACAGATGCTCGGAGATATGTTTTTGATTGAACGTGCAAAGGTACACAATTCGGGTTTTATAATATACTGGATCAGGGCCAGATTGAGGTACAAACGATAATTCGGTTCCGAGTTCTGAAGGCTAAGCACTTCTCAAGTGCTCCACTTATTCACTCGTCACTCAGGTTGCAAGGTCAACCTCTTGACGGCCGATGTCACACTTCGGCTCAACGTTCAATTCCCGATCCGATCTCATTTCTAATTCCGATTCGTCATTCTTGATTCAGATGTTATGCTGACAGACTGGCACGATGACTGTCCCACAGTACTGTCATACTGCTGTACTGTCATACTGTCATACTGTCATAGCGTCATACTGTCATACTGTCATAACCTTGATATCTGATATTCGATCTCATTGTCTTTTCAACCCCGATGCGAATCCAACCATTCTTCGAGGGTCTGACTGAGTGCCACGATGACACCCCCCACAGTACTGTCATACTACTATAGTGTCATACTGTCATACTGTCATAGTGTCATAGTGTCATACTGTCATACCCCGGACATCTGGTATTCATTCTCATCGTGATTTCAAGCCCAATTTCACTGTCATCGTGCCAATCCCAGATTACCCCCGATGACACACATACGGACGCATAGGCATATCGGCTCACGCTGTGCCTCCGGGCACAACTCTCCCCCCCTTAGGAGTGGTCTACCTCCTGGGATCACTCCGCTAAGGTACCATCTAAGTTCCAGTTCTTAGGTTTTCTGGTTCCTTTCTGTTTCCAGTTCTTAGGTTCTCTGGTTCCTTTTCGAGCATAGCTTGCCTGCCGCTACCAGGGCACCACTTTCACGAGGAAGGGTGCCACTTGGAATCTAAAGCGGGTCTTCAGTTTTGTGGAGGCGTAAATGTCGGAAAAGTTGTCGCAGCAGAAGTGCTGGCACGGGATATACGCTCGCGGATTGGCCTGCTCCAGTTTGCTGCGGGTGAGGTCCAAGCTGAGCGGTTTCTGGGTGAGCACCGGTCGCCCATCTGCACGCACACGGTGTTGAAGCAGTACAGCGTAGCAGGGGCGTGGGTGGCGCTGAGTTCGTCCATATGCAAGTGGGCTTCATGTACAGCGTACCATACATGCAGTAGGTACACACCAGCGGAGGGGGAAGTTGGCGCATCATAGGGCGAAGCCGCAGCGCGTTAGGGAAGCGACCTCTAGGGTTTTCCATGAACCAATGTTTCGGCTCCAAGTAGTCAATGATCTGCAATGCTCGTCGTACAATTTTGTCAGCCTGGGGAAGGTCAGGGGGTCCACCAGTGGTGCGCGCTTGACTGTACTGCCTGCAGGGGGGACTTGCCCATACAACATCGAAGAATCCAGGCGGGTATTGTTTGTAGTCCCAATGCAGGATGTCACACACATGAGTGGGTTGCCAGATATGCCCGGAGTCGAGGGTCACTACTGAAGCGGAGGGGAAGCAATTTAGGAATTCCCTTTCTACTGAGCCAGTACCGCTGAAAAGTACGAGAATCCTGGGCGTGCGGGTTGCTTTTGTCTGTATCGCCAGCAGCTCTGTCACCAGTGCCAACGACCCATCTTCCGCGCGCTCCTGGCGTTCCCACGGCAGGGGGGCATCATCTTCCATCTGTTCGAGCTGGTCCAGTTCATCGCAGGGGTTAGTGATGAGGTGGGCCAGTGTCATTCCGGCTTGAGTGGAGTGACGGCCACGCTGCTCGCGTCGCCGAGTGGCTTCGTCGCGAACTTGCGCTTCCATGTGCAGTCTCGCTTGCTCGAATTCACGAAGTTGTTGAAGTGGACTTCCGCGTTCAAGTTTGTCACGCGTCCTCCATTGGTCGTGAGCTTTGGAGTAGCCAGTCCAGCGAACCTTCCACTCTTCCACCTCCTTTCCTCGAACAGACCGCACTCGACGTGCAAGGATGCGCTCAACGTGTGCTTCCTTCTGACCGTCCACTACCACCTCTTCAGGTACTGCTAGGTGATCGCGTGCGGCAAAAGCATCTTGACCGCTGGTGTACGGTTTGAGGCGATGTTGAGCGAACACGTCGTGAATCCGCCGGTGAGGAGGGAGGCGTAGGCGGTAGGCTACTGGAGCTCCTCTGTCGGCCTCTGGCATGGTCATCTGTACATCGCTGAAGAAGCGTTCGGTCACAGGAACTGGTCCATGCCAGCGCTTGGTCAGTTTCCTACAGATGGAGCGATCCATCACCTTCTCCGTAAGGTGTTTCGCCTCTATCCAGACCAGATCTCCAACAGCATACTCCCGCTGCCCGTGCCTGCGATCAAACTGTTCGCGCTGTCGCTGTTGAGCCAGCTCTAACCGCTGTCTGGCGTCCCGCAGCTGCGACGAAAATTTCACAGCCACTTCGTGTGCGGTGCCTACTCCCCCTGTTCGTCGTCCAGCGGTGGACTGTGCGGCCTCCAGGAAAAGGTCCAACTGCGACAGCGGCGAGAACCCGAACACCAGTTCAAACGGCGTGAAGCCAGTAGATTCACTCCTGGAGTCATTGATCGCGAACTCCACGTTAGTGGTGAACAGATCCCAGTCTTCCACATTGGCGTCTACAAAGGACCTGAGCATGTCCTCAATAACCCTGTTGCTGTGTTCTGCCTGGCCGTCAGATCGAGGGTTGTACGGTGTGGTACGAGCCACTTTCACACCCATCAGTCTCATGAGTTCCTGCCAGAAAGCATCCTGAAACCGTGGGTCACGATCAGAGACAATCTTCATAGGCGCGCCATGTAAGCGCCACACCGAGTCAAAGTAGATTCTGGCCACCACAGCTGCGGAGCTGTCGCCGAAGTTCATCGGCACAACGTGGACCATCTTAGTCAACTTGCAAGTGAAGGCTACGAAAGCGTCATTGCCTCTCTCAGATGCCGGTAGCCCGGTGACGAAGTCCACCGCGACATCCTGCCATGGCCTGTTCGGGATGCTGTGAGGGTTCAGCAACCCATCCGGGTAAGTTCCCCGCGGCCTCACGGATTGGCACACTGCGCAGGATGCAACCCAGGTGCCCACATCTTCTGCGGCCCCACGCCAATAGAAGCGTCGCAGCACCCTCTCCAGAGTCTTGTCTCGCCCAGTGTGACCCGAGGACAATGACTCATGAGCATGACGAATCACCACTTCTCGAAGTGGAGAGTCCTCCCCCAGCACCAACTGATATCTCCCTGCTGCGGTCCTCCAAACCACTTCACCCACTAGTCTGAAGTCCTGTAGGCATTGGTGTGGTGCCGCCTTTACTTTCTCTCTTAGTGAACGAAGTGTCCCCTCTCGGGTGTACTCCGCTTTCAACGCACGCAGGAACTTTGAGTCTGACTGCTGGGAGGCTGCGTCTCTGAAGTCTGCCGCCTCACCTGTCCTTATCACAGCGGGGGCTGTTCGCGGATGTCTCACGCGTGCTGGTTGTGGTTTGGCGGGAGGGGCGTGTACTATCAGAACAGGCCAGCGAAGGTCGAAGGCCCTCCCATCTGGGTTCTCGAAGAACTGATTGGGCTCGCCCTTGTCATCGTGAGTAGGGATGACCTCCACAATCTGCATATTGGCCTTTCTGAAAAGTTTGCGCCACGCGGGGAGCTTGGACTGGTGATCTGGTAGAACGAAGACTGCTGAGGTGTTCTCTGGGTCTGCTTTCCATTCTGCGATATACTTGTTCAAGATCGCCTCCACGGTAATGTGCTTGGAGTTGTATGGAGGGTTACACCAAACCCGAAGGCCCCTCCATTTCTCTGAAAGGCAGTCTGTCCAGAATCTATCCGCCTGTCTGTTGCGGCCGCCAAAGTCACAACAGGCGTCCACATCGAAGGTCCAAATTTCTCGGCGTACTTCGAGGAGTACTCTGCTCGGACACGCCAATTCTGTGAGTCCTCTGGGGGAGCCTGCCGTTTTTGTGGGTGAAGGACCGGGGATGGAGTTGACTGTTGGGGCGCCTGCTGCGGGGTTGGCGAGCCCGCTGGCACCTTCTCAGTGGGCGCCTCCGATGCGTCAGCTCGTGACGTAGGCGTTCGCGTTTTCGGTGACGCCAACTGCGGAGGCGCTGGGGTCGCAGAGGCCTTCCCAGCGCGTGACATACTCCTCGTTATCCTTATCTGGGGTGGAGCTCTGTCAGGGGGTTCGTGTGGAGCTTCTACCGGCTTCGCGCTATCAACTGCAGGCCAGTCAGGCATGTCGAAGTCGAGGTGATCCTCCTTCATTCCCTTATAGAGCTTCGGGTTAACGAGGGCGATGGTCTCCCCCACGTCCATGGCCTGTTCCGCCACGTATAGGGTCTCCACTGCTGAGAGCCAACAGTCAACAGTCTGGGCCCAGTGGGGATGTGAACACTGCGGGTGGTGAGCTGGAGAAGCATTCAGACTCCAGCGTTGCCAGGGGGTCTTTCGGCAGATCTGAGGTGGGGTCGATCACCCCTGCCTCCTTCAACCCCTCACGCACGTCCTTGTCTTTGAAGTCGGGTCTTCTGGACAGGGCGTCCGGTACCAGCAGCAGCGCTCCTTTGATGTACTCTATTCTCGGGACTCCCACTTCCACCAGATCCATGTACCAGCGTGCCTGTCTGCGGCTAAGCTCTCTGCCAGGTTCCATCAGCCATTCAAGGGGGCGGTGATCACCCTGGATGCGGAAGTTGGTGAAGATGAGGTAATGCCGCCGGGTAACGGTGGTACAGTGGTGTAGAGCACCTAGCTCACGCTCGCCGGTGTGATAATTCTGCTCGGCGGCTGAGAACTGGCGGCTCTCGTATGCTATCACGCGCAGTCCAAGACCATCTCCATTGTCTTGCATCAGTACTCCCCCAAGAGC